>OMNW01012716.1:72308-88298 GCA_900303245.1 Selene dorsalis | reverse complement strand
ACCGGGACCGGAACCGGGACCGGGACCGGGACCGGAACCGGGAGCGGGACCGGGACTGGGACCAGAACCCGAACCGGGACCGGGACCGGGACCAGAACCGGGATCGGGACCGGGATCCAAACCGGGACCGGGATCGGGATCGGGACTGGGACCGGGATCGGACTCGGGACCGGGACCGGGATCGGGATCGGGACCAGGTGTATCCAAGAAATACACACAGAATAAGTTTTTCCACAAATTTTCCCATATTGGCATCTTTCTGACGACCACTCTGAAACTTGGAGAAAAGCATAAAAACAGCCTCTAGAAGCCATTACAGTGAAAATATGGTGAGGACCGGCCTACATGTCCTCACTTTACAAAATAGTCCTCACTCCAAAGGTTTAAAATTCACACTTGTCCTCACAATGATAGGAGTACAAACACACACACACACACACACACACACACACACACACACACACACACACACACACACACACACACACACACACACACACACACACACACACACACACACCTTTTAACTCAGTGTAAGGGAGATCAGCTCATCACTATCTGCATCTTAGTGGAGACAAGAAAGTCAAAGATCATATTTAAGTTGGTTCAGTGGACATGAGAATTTACAGCCAGTTTTTTTTTTTTCCTTGGCAATGATGGCTGCAACAATGGCTCGCTCAGGTGAAACAAAAGATAAGAGACACTGCTGAAAATTACATGTTTGTGCTCATGCAATATGTATTTTAAGATGTAAAAGTGCAAAATATGGGAGAAGGAATGGAAATTCATACAACTATATGATTTATCACCAGAGACTGCAGGATCTGAAATGTAACATCTAGGGAAACTCTGCCACAATAACTTATACCAGGAGGGTGCTGGCAAAACGGAGAGAAAGAGAAAGTGTGAGAGGGAGAGCGAGAAAGAAAGAGAAATGATGAAATGATAGGAATTGCTCTCCATTCAGCACCACAATACAAAACAAAGAGGAACAGTGTGACCATTTCTTTTGGTGGCCTTTTGCTTGGCCACCTTTGACAGCTCAGCAGATCCAGTCCAGTGCAATATGATGGAGCAATTAATAATATCTATAAATGAGCAGACAAGAGACGTTTACAGAGATGACTTGGCACAAGTCTTCCTATAGCGTTAACCTGTTAACTGACTGGTCAAGATTTAGTTAGATCTAGATCATGTGTAGTTATCATGCCTTGTGTAGGTAAAAAGACAATCAGAGATGAACGTTTTACCCAGAATGCTTTTGCACTACCTCTAACAATCCTTTGCTCTCAGTGGGAAGTAACTAAGAAGTTCCCTCTGGCTTTCTAGTGAAAGGGAGGAGGTACTCCATCACCCAGATAAGAATGCGGTCTGAGGTGCAGCTACAGGAGAGGAGAGGAACCAGAGTCTTGCCTGTGAAGTATGGATTAGTTCTGGTAAAGTTACTATGATTAATCCAATGCTAGGGAGCTGGTATGGAGTCGCTTGCTCTGCGCCGCGCTGCAGCTGCTGTTTTCCTGCTGTGCAACCAGGAAAGATGAATGAACTCAGATGTGTTGTGCTGTTGTACTTCCCTTCTCATTGCAGTGCACACATTGACTTTCTCTAGTAGCTCATCTGTGATGCATTGTTTTGATAGCACAGTGTTTTCTGTAAATACCATTCCTGTAAATGCTAAACTGACCAAAATAACGCCTCTCCCTCACATTTTCTTTGGCTTTCTTCAGGTTTTTCCTTGTACAAAAATTATATAAATTATAAATGTGTTAATCCTCAGGACATGTTTTAGTTTGACTCACCTACCATCCTGTAAATTCGCTGTAGAGCTCAAATATCAGCTCCTGACATGCTATCTAGCCCTAAGCCAGAGAACTAAGAGCATATATGCTGCTCATTTGCATATTCTGCAGTTCTGTAATTGTGTTTGATGATTTTCTAAGAAGAATTGAACGTAATATCTTCACATTTCAAGAAGAAAGTTGGATCCATTTTCTTGCTCTCTTTCTTAACATTCATGCTAAAGGGAATATATGCTCTTAGAAAGACCCTGACAGGCTTCTCACTGTACCTTTAACACATCCTACTTTCATATATAAGCTTGAAATCAGAACATGTAATATCTCATTGAAAGACAACTAAAGCATTTAACCATGCTGGAATTTTCTTTTCCTACATCCATAGCCATTAATAACCATTACACATTTCTTACTTTTTGCTTGTTAGGAGTCTTGTCTGCATGTAAGATGATACCTCAGTGGTATATGTATGAAGAAAAATGGTATTTTGGCTGTGATGAATGGATGCTGCTGATGTTGTTTTTGTGTGGGTTTTCTTTCATCCTGCGCTGCCTTTAGAAAACTGCGCCTGCGTTTACCAATTCAACTGTGATTTTCTCAAAGTGTTTTTCTTTTTTGAGCCATATGGCATTGTGTTGTTCTCTTCTGCTTTCCCACACAATAGAAGATGCTATACAGGTGTGTCCAGGGATAATATGCATCCACCAGACACCTCTGCTCTTTCAAAGAGCACCTTGTGTGTCTGGGTTTTAATACAACTATGCTGAATCAATGGCTGCTCCAGCATCGTTTTGAATTGTGCCCATACTTCAGATGACAAAGTACCAACAACTCAGCATGTATGTCAGTCTCAAACAAAAATAAAGAAGCACCCATCAGCTTCTGTAACATAAATCTTTTGTCACCACAGATATTCAGAAGTACCTACCTTGTATTCATACTCTACTATACTTTATATAATACTAATATGAAATCAAGAAAAGTGGACACACATACCCTGTATAATATCCCACATGAATGTGATTAGAACCTCGACATCCTGTTTGTTTGGCAAAAAAAACAAAAAAACAAGAAAGTCTCATATAAACACTTCCTGAAAAGAGCAAGACACTGCAATGACACACATGTTAGGTATCAGTGTACAGAAAGCAAAGAGATGTCCCAAGGGGTGGAGGGAGGATCTGTAAAAGGTTCCCAAATCACAGGCCCTAATTGATGGTTACTGCAGAAACCTGCAAAACCTACAAAACCAGAAGAGATTCAGTTCAACAAGTATCAAAAATGAAGTCAGACAGTCAGTCACGATAAATGTTTCCTACTATTAGGAGAAGTGCGTAGGTGGTAGGCTTTTTTTTCTATTATGACTTTTCTATTATAATTAAAAGCTCTTGGGTCCGCCTCCTAGAGACAAAAGCTTTAATGTCCTCTGTTCTCCCATGATGATCTTATTTTTGCAGTTTCCTCTCATTAAATTAAACTGGCTGTGGTGCAATATGCTTTTATGTGCCACCATCGATGTTAATAGCAACAACAGTGAAATTGTTCGACATTTCCTCATGGGATGTTAAAAAAGAAAACACACCAGGGCAGTCGCTGTCAGTTTCACAGCTTGTGCTTCTGTCCAGCCTCCCACACAAAGGACACTTGTCTGGAGTCAGGACTTTGACAACACCGCTTGTGCTCCCATCCTGTTGGCCATTATACACCGTGACAACTAAGCCAGATGTAATGAACAACTTCGGCTCTGTGTTAGAGCTCAAGCTAGGCCTGTCCTAATTTGAGATAAAGATAGGTTATTGATTAGTGGTCCTAAACCATTAGGTTTCTGCCTGGATTTCTGGTATGCAACAAATACGATGGGCTGGATGCTGAGGCTGCAAGAACGAAGGCAGAGGGACCAGGGAGGAGTAGGTGGATAAACGCGACAAATGTACCGGTCAGCAGAAGTGAAAAGTTAGTCATTTTCACACAGTCAAGGTGTTCTCCTTTACAGCTCAACATTACAAAGTGATAAAGATGACAATACATTTAAGCAAGATCAAGAATCCACAGGCACGTTAGTTGTTCTGTCAGGCCCTATTAAAGCTAAATGCAAAATGCTTAGGATGCTAACATGCTTGCAGTGGCATTTGTTAGCTGTCTTATTTCTAATCTCATGTGCAAATTGTGGACTTGAAATGGCAAGTGCGAGTATGGAAGTATGTTCATATTAGCAGGGTAACATTTGCTGACCAGCACTAAACACAAAGGACAGTGATATAGTTTTCAGATTTGCAGTCATTAAAGCATTGGACACATTCAAGTTTTGATTAATGCAGCAGAGAAAGGCAGGGGGTCATCAAAGTCATTAGGGAAACGTAGTTTCTGTTATGTGGGTAGTGTGAGGGGCGTTTTGTGGAACTTGTGACCTTTCTCTGTGAGCCAGAGTATGTTAGCAGTGAATTAATGATGCAGATTATTATAACTGGAAATCCTATAAATCTGGTCATTACAAGACCCCTGGGGCTCTTCTTACTTATAGTAGGCTACTCTGCTTCCAGTCTGCCTCTGGCTCTCCTTTCTTTGTTCTTCCACATAGTTTTTCGTGTTGCAGGGCTAATAATAAAGTCACAATGTCCCTCCCAAGCCTTTGTGCTGTCTCTGGCTTAGATGAGCTTTGCAACTTTGCAGTCCAGCAAATGAAAAACAAAAACAACCCATTGTTTTACTTTCGTCTGTGGTTAAGGCCAAACTGTGACCCTTATTAACCACTTGTCTCTGTGTCCTTGAACTGGTAGGTATAGATAAATTGGAGCCCACGGGTCATATATTTTGTAGATGGGTTTAAGAGAGAGTGGGAGTGTGTGTGTGTGTGTTGAGAACTTGTAAGGTGAGGTTGCACCTCACCAGTGGTGGTGGGTTCTCAAACGACAGGTGGATTGTCAAGATTTTAAGGCACAAAGAGGATTTTGCTGGCAACATTTCTGCATGACACCTGATAACGGTGTCATTGTCCCCTATGAGGAGGCCTGTCCTTAGATCAGGGAAGAGCTCCCTCTTCTCTGACTCAGCCCCTGGAGCTGCATCTCTCACACATTTCCTCTGCACTGCTTTGACAGTATCTTGGAGGGCTTTAATCAGCTTTTCTATGCAGACATCAGGACCTGCTGCTGAACTGTCTTTTCTTTCTTTTTCTTTTTTTTTCTTCTGTCCAACCTGCTGATGTGGTCTCATCAAAGAGCACCAGAATGAACTAGATAAATGAATACAAAAAGCACACACACCTTTTCTCTGCAGCTCCAATCACACATAAGTGAGAGTCTTTGTAATTTTTTGCAAAGATATATAAATACATACAATCTGTTCTTTTGTCTGAGGGCCAGCAGTCCAGGGATTAAAAAAAAACTGATAGCACAATCTGGGCCTGTCTTTATGTCTTTCCTCCATGACTACAGGCTTACAAGAATGAGTAGAAAATCACAGGGTTAACATTTGACTTGCGTATGACATGCGAAAAACACATGACATGCTACAGAATAATAACACGCTCACATGTGTGGGCACAGCAGAGATTAAGGGAGATTGTCAGGGAGGGAAAGTCAGAGAGACAAAAAAGGGAGAACTGGATAAAGGGGGCTTTGTTGGGGGGGGGTTGCAGTAAAGATCAAAAGTGATGTGATGATAAGAAAAAAGGATGGATAAAGGGAGGATAAAATGAGAGATTCTTTGAGAGTGATTAGAGCACATACTAACTGAAGGTGATCATCTCTGTTTATTTTAGCCTCTTTTAGCCACATATCTGTCATCTGGTTTTCATCAGCCATGATCCCTCCCATCCTTCACCCCAATCCCTCCATCCCTCTAATCCTCACCCTTCTTCGGGTGATCTTTTTCATGCATCGCTAACAGCTGAACTGCCCATTTGGTACTTTCTGACGGATTCTGGCATGTGTGCACGGTGACGTAAAGCCATCGCCCTCTGTCTCTGTCGATTAATTGGACCCTGTCCTCTCTGTGGCCTTCGGGGACTCTGACATAATTATAGCAGAGAGACGAGAAGTGTCAAGTTCAGGGCTACTAACCACACCCTTTTAATTGGCAAGAGTGAGAGGTGTGTCTGTGTTGGATGGTGGGGGGGTGGGGGGCAGCAGGGTTACGGGACTGGTCGGAATTGGATGCCTTGTGGTTTCCTCTATCAGTTGTGACTGGCACTTGAATGTTGCAGGAGGAGGAGAGTGATGGTAATGAATCTGCAGTGTGTCTGATGCATAATTACCAGAGAATGAGCATGCTGAGCCATAAGCAAAGAGATGATGTGGTTTTAAATAAGCTCATGCTCATGATGGAAATTTCATTTAAATGTGCAAAAATACAAGTTATTCAAACTTGGCTCTTTTTCACACTCATCTCTATTACTCATAATGACATTGTATTCTAAATTAGAGGTATTGGACACACATTTTCTCAATAAGCCTCTTGTTATGAACATTTCCTGCTTATGTTAGCAGTAACAGTTATGGTTATTTCAGGCGACAGATTTGTCTGTGCCGTTCTCTTTGCACCCTTCTTACTGGTTACATTTCTGTGCGCCAATCAGGATTAACTAACATTTCTTGCCTTTCTAGGCCACTGTCAGATGAAAGGTTCACTCTCTGACATGAACCAAGGATGCTGAGGTCAGTGCCTTAAATCCTTTGCTACTTTGCAGGACAACACTGAGGAACAGCTTTGTAGTTTGGTGGTTTACTGAAGTCAACAGTGTACACAGATACATACACCGCTCATTTGCCGCATTCCCGGCTCCACAGCTCCTCATATAGCATGTCCAGAGCGACACCTTTATCCAGCACCTGTTTACCAAGAGGAAGAGGGTTATCGTCATTGTGGGTGGAGCTTAGATCAGGCCCAGAAAATCCATCCCGACCAGACCTGAGTCTGTGCATATTTTCTTTGAGTCTGGTCCGTCCCATTAACTGTATTAATGGTCAACCAGCCTGATTTAAACCCAACATTTTTTTAATGAGGTGGCTGCTATAATTAAAGTTTTAAACTACAGTTCTGAGTTATTTGAATGACAAAAATCTGTTCAGATGAGATTTGAATGAAGTGAAACACAGAGGAACAGGTGCACAATGTTGTAATTTATAACTTGTTGTGACCTATTATACATCAGTCACAGAGCTGACTCGACCTGATCGGGCCTGATTGGATCAGGCTGGGACCGAGAATCTAACCTCTAATTGTGGCCCCTGATGAGGTTAGAGTATGGATGCTAAGCACTGATGCTGCACATAATCTATTTACTTTTCTCAACTTACTGTATAGTGTTATCATTGTGATCTAGCATCTCAGCAGTTCATTTGGGGAGTATGATAGTGGTAAAGCACTAGCTACAGGTACTTTTATCAGTCAGTGTTCTTACACATGTCCTGATGATCCCTCCTGCTAACGTGACATTTTATTTTTTCCTCATCTTTATACTCAGCACTGTGAGCACTGACTTTGTTGGCCTTGTGTTAGCGTTGTCTAAGGGCCAGTGTATGTGATGCTTATCTGCACAGATGGTACATTTGATGCCAGATATTATGACCAGCTAGCTGCACAGCACAGCTGCCAAAATGCATTAGAGTGCCCACTCACTGTCATGGTACTGTTGGGTTGTGGAACAGGATTCTTGTGGCATTTTAATGGGACTTTGGACTCCCTTGTGATGAAAACAAATCATTTAGCTTGCCCCTGTTGATATATTGATGATGTTTTATGTTAAATGACCTCCAAACCCTGTTGACAGGGATTCAGAGATATAGAGGGGTTAAGTGCTGTTATTATGTACTCTACATGAAACCCTCACATCAGTATTCATGCAGGGAGAGCGGGGTTGCTCTCTAGAGACAAACTGGCCTCCATGTGGATTTAATCCAATTTGCTGAATGTTGCCGCTGAAAAAAACATCAATCTCTTTGCTTCTCTGTCAGAGAAAAAAAGTGACCTCAATGTAAAACACCTCAGCCACACTTTTTCTCTCTTGTTTTCACTTCTTCTTCTTCTTTTTTGCTTTACTTATACATTACATCCTTCAAACAGGTAAATGGCAGCCTGTGGACTCGGACAATGTGGTGTTCGGTTAATGGGGTGTGGCACTGACAGGCTGGAGAATTGCATCAACCTCCCCAGTCCAAATGATCCCTCGCTAATCACTGATGAACAAGAAGGTACGGAGAGGAGTCATAGAACAGATGATGGGAAATAATGAGAATTAATGACGCGACAGCATGAAGGACAGATAGCACAAAGAAGCAGGAGGGAGGGAGAGTAGGAGAGAAAGTGGGATCGGAGTGAATGAGAGGAAAATCCAAAGAGTGGACCCCACAACCATCTCTTAGTCAGCTGAGCTCAGTGGAGTTAATCAAACCAAATACAATAGTACTTTTTAAAGAATAATCTGACATTTTGTTAAGTCTCATATTTTACACTTTTCCTGTGTTGATCTATGAGAAGACATATTTGTCTTCTCATGGATCCATCCGGTGTGTAGATTTACATCTCCTCTCTCTCAGGCTTCTCTCTGGAAACTCCACAACGGACGGACTGTTTTCTGAGTAATAGAATAAGAGTATAAGGAGATTTCAGATAAACACATTTGAGAAATGAAATCTTGCAGGGCTTGGTCTGAGGCATTGCTGAGGGTGATGACTGTGTTGTTGTGAAGTCACAAAATGACAGAAGTCCTATTGGCTCGTTTAAAGGCTTGGTTTCTGAAAACAGGTTGTATGCATTCTGTGGATATTGTGCTTTGATTTTTCACTGTTAATAAAGACTGTAAACCTGCAGTACATTCAAAGAACACATGGATATCTTTTATACAAGGGCTGCACTATATGCAAAAAAAACATCATATTGAGATAATATGAGCAGATGTTGCGATTGTGATTTCAGTTGGACTGGTCATTTTTACTTCTCACTTTCACTTAAAAAATATGAAAATGATGACATAATTTTTGTTGAGTCTTGTGCACAAATATGCCCCTTTACGTCTTGAGTATATAATTTGTTGGCCAGAGCATCTCTGCAACAACACAACACTTATGGAGCTAACAATACACAAAAATGTTGTGACACATTTTACCTGTCTCAAAAAATGGCATTCCCTGTGATTACACAAGGCCAAATTTTTTGATTAAACTGCCATTAGCCATGTCTCTTACAGTATGATATTTTTAAGGACGTTTATTTACCTTCTAGCAGAGTTCCCTGAGAATATATCACTGTAATAACCCTAACCCTTTTCTTACTTGTGTTTTGTCATCTAACCATCTGGTCTCTTTAAATCAGAGGGCCAGATTCTTCAAACCTCCCATTAGACTGAAAAGAGCACAGCAGCACATCACCCCACTCATTGCAACGCACTTTTAGCTGTGCATTTCTACTAAATAAGTACAGAACATACGAGAGGACAAATCCTGTGTGTTTTCTGCTCAGACATGGGGATGGGAGAAGGATGTGTGAACCTTATGAAGTGAGTGGAGCCCAGCTGTGATTTAAAGCTCATGTGTGAAAGTACAATAAGTGGCTTTATACCATGGTCTGGGTGAATACTCAGTTCTGATTGGTTGCAGGGTGTCCGTTAAAAAGTGATAATGGACACCCACAAAGACGTTCCCGTCAAATTGCTTGATGACAGTTCTAAATATTATTGCACTGACTTAAACGCTAGTTGGTAACCATGGCAATGGAGACGCTCAGCCATCATCTCACTTCCCTTTACTGATTAACTATAAGTCGGCAGAGTCGCTGTGGCTCTACGCTGCGGCCACAGTGGGTTTTCTTCTTCTCACCTGCAGATGAGAGATATTAAATAGTCCACTCAGCTGCAGCTTGTGAAAACCTTGATGATGATTTTAACTCTAAAACACATTAAAGTATAGGCAATTGATTTAATATTTATTTATTGGGTAAGTGACCATGGTATAAGTGGGATAATGACCTTCGAAGGTGTCCAGTTGATCAAGAATTAATGGACTTCAGGGAAGCCCTACGAGTCCTATGCTCGTTCATTAATCCCTGACAATTGGACACCTCGTCGGGCATTATCCCCTTACTTATTTGATATACAGAACATTCAGAGAGAATATCTATAATAATTGTTTTATTATGTACTTCCATTTTCAAAATCAGGTTAGCTTTCATGCTGAAATGGTCATAGCAGGGTGGAAGTGCATCAGCGGGTATAGTCTTGATTTATCAGCCAGTATATAGGTGAGATATCAGCGAGTTGCTTCTAACTGTAGCTTACTAAGTTACCTTTAATAATCAAAGTCTTCTCATTTTTTTTCGTTAAAAATCCTGGATGGGGCTTTCAGGAATGATCAGCTTACCTGTAAATTTTGCCTTATGTTGGAATGAGATGACTTGAATTCATGCCTCTTCAACTGAATAAACTGTCTCTATGACATTTTTTGTGATGGGAAAGATTTCTCCTCATTTCTGAGGAAGGTGTAAATTTTCTGGCAGGAATTTCTTCAATTTATTAAACCCCCACTTTCAAACCACTCAGTTCACTTTGCTGTGGAGGACTGTTAATGCACAGTGCTATCTGTGAAAGCCACAGAAGGTCTCCTGCATCTGTTAGGTATTATGTCAAATTAGCATCTGATTAAATGAATTTTCTGACTAAGCAAGCCATGGAGAGCAAACCACTGTCTGAAAACTGAAGTAATGCAAACATCATCCCTCAGGGACATGCAAATAGAATAAGAGCACATACGGGCTTTTATTCATTTCTATTGGGTGACAGAGGTAATTGAATTCGGTCTGGAAACCATTAAGATTATTTATGACTGCTTTTCTTCAGATGAAACAAATGGTGAAAGAGAGCCCTGTTTGGCTGTGCATTTCCACATGGCCACTAAATGCTGATGCAGCCAATGCATGAAGCACATCTTGTTCACCCAGTGGGAGATTAAATCTCTTTTTTGGCCTGTTGTATATAAAAATAGATTGTCTTAGGATTCAAAACATTACACAGGAAAAAAGCGAAGCTCTGATCTACTTAGCGTTTGCATTCAATTGTGTGTTCCTGTCAAGCCAGCCAAATCCCACCTGGCCTTTTCAAGTGACATCAGCAGTAAATGATCAATACTGGTGTTTAAATTTGGCTCATTCAACACTTTTACACAGTGCATTGACTTCATTGACTTCTCACTTACATCACAGCCCAGAGCACATTTAACTTTGCCTCAATACAGCACAAGGCCTCACACACTTGCTGTAATACTGCAACCCGGTACCTTATATACAAACATGAGATTCTTGCACTTGAGTTGGTGTGTCATTTTCATGCACTTCTACTAGAACTCAGAGAAAAGAAAATGTTAAGTACCAAATAACCCTCCACTTAGACCAACTGCAACAGTAAAATCATTATACAACAGTAATAAAAATCCAGTAATATGAGGTGCAATATTACATCAACCACAGGGACAGTTTTTATATTCTGAGTAGTTTGACTTTTTTTTTTTTTTGTCAGATCTTAAGTGCTTCACAATAACAATAAATATGTATGGCTTACTTGGTAACAAATGTAAAATTGGAATAGAAAAATGTAAAATGCCAAACTGCCAAACAAAAAAAGAGGACTGTGGGGGTATAACTGAATTTGATATGACTGACAGTGCGTAAAGAAATCTGACATTACATGTTATTTTTTCTAACTGAGCCCTGCCTACTTCAAACAGAGTTAAACAAGGAAACAGAGACTTGAGAGTTCATGTGTATTCTTAATCATAATAAAAAACTGAATGGAGAAATCATGTCTGCTTTTTTTTTACAGGTACTTTACGTAAATGTTGCTCATAATAATTACCCTTTCAATGCAATTGTGTATTTCTACAATTAAGGAATGGCACTTTTGCTTCAATAAATTATGAGCGCTCCTTTCACCATTAGATGCCTATAGTCACAAAGCTAAATGCAGAACATGTAATTTTCTGCATCAACAGTGAATATCTGTCTCTCTCGGGTAAACCATTTACAGTAAGTAGCCTAATCAGCAGTGCTGTTGATTATATACATAGTAAATCAGTTTCTAATGCAATTGGCAAATGAAGTCAATTAAGAGTATGTAGATTTCTTAATAAAGATCCTTATCTCGTTTATGTGCAGTTTGATCTCCTGGAAATTTCAAGAACCCTTGATTACTTAGGATTTTAAAGCCTAAGAGATTCTGAGCCCACGAAGTGTGGCAGTTAATTTAAATGTTACAGATGTAGAAATGTGAAAGGTCACATACTTCTTCGAAAAGCATCAGTTGAACTAAAACTACCTGTTCATATTTTATTTTGTCCTTTATACAATGTACAGCACATTAAAAGGGAAACTCTATTTCAAGATATAGATTATATATGACTTGCTCTTTTATAATATACTAAGTTATAGCACTCTAAATTTTAATGAGGTGTTTCAGTTTAATGCCTTTCCTATGCAATGCTGCTTTGACATATATTCACTGCTGCAGAGATTGGCTGTTAACATGTAATTTCTACATCCAGAAAATGGCCGTGCAGACTGAGAAATCAGCATTAGGGCTCCGGCAGCAGATGCCTCATTTATTTCTCTAATTACATCAAAGTTATTTAAAAATCAATGCTGAGAACACTTTCCTGGGCATGATGGATGCACCATGTGCCTAATACTTTTCCACTTTAAGATATGTCTGACATGTTGTTTATCTCTGACCTTTTTGTAGTTGCAGGGTGAAGGGACAGATATTCAGAATTGTTTTTTGAAGACACATTGATGTCAAGTGGTAAATGCAGAACATCACCTTGGAACAAAAAACAATTTCAGACACGGTAAGGAGAAAATGAAGGGTCATCGCTGTTGCATTTACTTAACTTTTCACTTTGAAAGGCTCTCCAATTATCTGACCTTCCCTGTAGTGTTTGTAGATGATGTATTTTGTCAGGGCAAACCACTTCAGATGCTTTAGAAATATTATTATCACCTCTGCCAAAGCATCTTAACATGTGTAGTTGTCAAACACTGCTGTATTGCTGTTCCTTCCAGTGCTATTATTCCTGTATGTGCCTTAACCATAAATACATTGCATATTAGTTTCGCTGTATGACTTCCTCCCATGATAAAACTGACCATGTTCAAATTCAGCACCTGAAATGAGCAGATGATGGTAAACTAACTGGGGAGGAGATAACACATTTGGTTAACATGTGTTGCTCAGGTGCTGCTTCCGGCCATAGAAAACGGTTCAGTGATATTAGGCAAAGAGCCAACCAGATGTTGGTGGTAAAGCGCAGGGACAGTTTGGATCCAGCCGGAGCCACACTGGCTCATGTGTGTAATGTGTGCATGTGTCTTGTTTTTGTTCTGCTTTAGGAAGCCTTTGAAAATCTTTGAGCGGGAGTCAGTCACCACAATACCACGCAGACAAAGGAAGGGAAGCCATGTAAATGAATAAATATTTTTACCTTGAAATTCAATTCTACACTCGCTGTCACAAAAATTAATCCCCGTATCCTGCTATAAACCAGGCTAACCAGTATTCATGAGGACAGAAACAACCTAGTAACCCACAGCAGTGACAGAGTCCAGTGTCCTCACACACAATACAATGAAATCACATCCTTAAAAGACAGAATAAATAAACAAAATAAATGTTAAACTTTCTTCTGGGTATTAAAATAAAATCTAGATTTAAATGAGGCCCTTTGTATGTATGTGTGTTTTTGTTGTTTTATCTGTATTGCATTTGTTACCATTAGAAACTGACAGTTAGTCTACTTCTGTGACCTGAATTTATTCTCTTATATGGGGGTCACAAACTGGGGCTGCAGCTTCAATGGCTTCAAATGCATCACAGTTACATCCAAATAAATCCCAGAGAAACTTTCAGCTATTTTTATATGACATAGGTACACTGTTCAACTGCAACAAAGAAGCTGATTTAGGCTGCTTAAATCTGTTGTGACCAGAGCTAACTCTACTTTGGAATAATAAATGAACTACTGCCAAACTCTCTCTGTCTCTCTCTCTATCTCTCTCTCTCTCAAGATTTGGTTTATTGCATTCATAAATAAATCTGAAGCTGCACTTATTCAGCAATCAACCTCGTAGTAGACTACACAGGAGCTCTACTACAGGGGTGGGGAACCGTGTGCCATGGAGAGCCATGCAGGTTTTCCTTCCAACCAAAGACTTCAACAGGTGATTTCACTGATCAACACACCTTCAGCCACAGAGGTGTGTAAATCAGTGAAATCACCTGTTGAAGTCTTTGGTTGAGGGGAAACCTGCATACACATGGCTCTCCGTGGCACATGGTTCCCAATCCCTGCTCTACTATATACCTATGGTGTAAATTGCACTACGGGAAAATAAGGTGTACTTGCTTTCAGATTAAAAGCATATAATTTCTCCAAATATTAAGATAACATTAAGATTCAGGTCAGGTCTCCATAGCGACGCTCTCTGAATAAACACTGATTGGTGCTACTTATAAACAGAGTCCTTCAGTCGTGTGTTTCAAAAATCCAGTACAGAACGTTGCTAACCGACTGTTGCCAGGGGAATTATTTTGAAAGTCACAACCGGAAGTTCTCTTTTAGCCTGTTGCTAATATGATTTCAGGTTAGCGCAGTTTGTGTGGAGCAGGTGTTAACCTGACACAATTGGCTGTCAGCGACACAGAGCTGCACACCACAGTCTCCCCTTCACCACCGAGATGTAAAACCACAACGAAACTCCTCCAGCTCGAGGAATTATATCAGACTGAGAGATTGTATCGTCGGCCCGACTCATCCTGTCTCTAACCCTGAGATAGAGGACAGTGTTTCTCCTGCAGTACACCGGTAGGCAGGTCAACTCACCTCACAATACCACACGATAAAGCACACAAAACGTAGGTAATATATCAGGAAAATGTGTTAGAGTTGGTGGAGACGTTTCATTTTGTGTTATTTCTTCTCGATGATGCTCGTGTGTTACCCCGGTAAATTTATTTTAGACAGTTGTGAGAAGTTATTTTAGTTGACGTCCATTTTTTTTCTTGTCACGTGCACAGTTGTGAATGGGAATTTTATCTCAGCAAAAGTGCAAAATTACCTTCAAAATGTACTTAAAAGAACCAGAAGCAAAGCTACTTTGTTTTATATCATCATTATGGGATCGTGTGCATTGGTGCCTTACCAGTAAATCAGTTATATGTTGCAGCTGATGTCAATTTTCGAGCTGCACATAATCACGCAGTTTCACACACTTGCGCATGGAGGCTGACTAGTACATCCACAGTTTGACCTGCTGACCATTGAGCAGGTCCAGGGCAGCTGCTGGAGTTAAGGGCCTTGTTCCAGGGCCTCACAGTGGTATAGATGAGGGTTGTGCAAGTGCTGCTCTTTCACATTTCCCACCCATATTTGATCTCGTTGTCTGATTCTTCAAAGCGACTGAGAAAAGTTTTATGAAAGATAGGGTTGAAAAATGTAGAATGTTTTCCATCCAAAACATAGTGTGCAAGCATAAGCCTGAAATAGAAATACCCAGAACAAAACTGTACCCAGTTACATTTCCTGATGTACTTTGCAATTTCTGAGTGTGGGTTAACACATTACATATCTTTAGTATCCTTTGGGAAACTCAATGTTCAAACTTGCTCCATGATGTTTTAAAGTTTCTGTCCCACCAAAACTTTATTATAGGATTAGTTTACTTATTTCATAATGAGATGCAACTTGACTCATTTGACTTTATAATTTTCTTTATCCACTTTTCTCATCCTGTGAGTGATGGGGGAGTTGGGTGAAGTGTGCAAAATGTTAAAATATCATTTGATTTGGCTTGGATATAGGGATATACAAAGTTAACATTATCAGACTCTCCAGACACAGATCTGACAAACTGAGGGCTTGAGGCCTTTTGTGACCACTCATCCCAGTTTCAACACAAGTAACGGAATTTTAAGTTTCATTTTCAGGCTCATATAGTCATAGTATATGTCTAAGTAGTACAGTAGGCACTGAGGATAAAAAGGCACATCAGAGCTCAATGTTGGAAGTACTGGGCTCAGCCTTTTGGATTAGAGTCATCTAGGGTCTTGTTTCTGGTATTTCCCTGCCTTGAGTTAGGTTTTTCCCTGTGATCTTTGACTAATAAAATAAAACTGTATACCACCCTCACTGAGCAATTGGGGGGATCAAACAATCCA
>OMNW01012716.1:44071-62963 GCA_900303245.1 Selene dorsalis | reverse complement strand
CCAGAGTCAGAGCCCTGCTGTTTGGATAACTCCTGCAGATTTTTGTGCATTCAGCACATCTCACTGACCAATTTGTTTGGTTGCCCTTTTTTTTTTTTGAAGTCCTCTTGTGTAATGGATTGTGGTCAGCATCGCTGGTCTCACTTTTTGAGAGGAAAGCAAAAACAGATTTGATATGAGTTGTTAATGTATTGCTGTCTGTTCAAGGCCAGTAAAATACACCCTCAAAGTCAGCAGTATGTCTGTTCCTCACTCACTCGGGCACTCTCTTTCACAACATTTCTCTCATCTGTGAGTCTATTTTCACTCTCGATTACCTCTGTCGTGCCTCTGATTTTTTTTGCTCTTGGTAAATCAGCACAGCTTTCTTTTAGCTGCTTGCTTTTGTAGGCGTCTTGTGTTTATCTGTACTCGGTACATTTGCTTGCTTTTGCACATCTTTTTATGATTCTCTTATAATATGCTCTGTTCAAGATATCACACAGTACACATAAAAACTGACATATTCTAAGTAGGTTTGGTACAATTTATTTCCCTGAAGTCCTTAGTACTCAGAAAGGCTTTCTCCCAGGATACTGGTCAGCAAAAGTGCTAAGTGGTGACGGCCACTGATGAAACAGTGTCCTTTAAACTAACTCCCACCTGATGTAGACTCCTGGATAGACCATGTGTCCAACTGGAGATTGTACATGTAAAAATTTGCATTGTTTACAGTTTTTCTCAAAAGTTTAGTTGATGAAGTCAACTATAACTAACTTTCTGAATGTTCTGTTAGAGTCAATCAGCCAAAACATCTGGACTGACACTACACAGTGTTAGTCCCCTGGCTCAACAGGTGTTTTACAACTGAGCCCAATGGCCAGTCAGACTGTGAAGGGTTTTGTTGTCCCTGGATGGTGAGTGTCAGTTTGTTGAATCTATCTTTTTCTCTCCTTAACATATTAAGTTAAATGTGGATTTCTTTTCATTTCTGGGTAATTTGTTAGTAAGTCCCCAATGTACTTACCTGTAGCTCCACAAGTATTGCTCTGTGAGACATCCTTTTAAAAACACAGAGTAATGAAAATTATAACATGAAGATGGAAGTGGCAAAAATCCATTGAAAGACATCTGCTCCTATGGTTTCTGTCAGGGTTCATTTATTCCCCTCTCATGCTTATGTGAGCCTTTGCGGCCTTCTCACCATGTGGATTCTCATCTATATTCACATTCCTCCTCTGCCTGTGGCTCTGCATCCAAACACCTTCCCGGTGGGGTTTGCTGTCTGCATTTCACTGCAGCCCTCACTGATTTGGCCTTGTCTGTGAGCGGTGCAGCCCAATCTCCATCCCTCTTTAGGCTGCAGGCTGTAGTTCTCAAATGGTTCAGATGCCCCCTCTGATTATTTTCTAAGCCTAAGGAAAGAAAAACAGTGTGACAAAATAAAATTGCTCTTTTTTTTTTTTTTTACTGTATGTACAGTAGCTGTCGCTATCTTCCTCAGTGCATTTGGCCTTTTGGCAAGACTTTCACAAGCACAGCAGGAGGCAGGATGGTGAAAACGGCGAGAGCAGAGATGTGAAGTTACCCATTTAATGTTTTTAGACAAGACAAACTATGATAAAAAATACTGCTCACTTTACCTTACATTGGACTAGAATTTAATTAGATAAATTATAACTGACTGAAATAGAGCAAGAAATAATTCAGTTGCCAGAGGCAGGAGGGAAGCTAACGAACAGTGACACACACACAGTTGGGTTCTGTCCTCCTCCTCCTCCTTTTGTCCCACCTCTTTCTCCCTCCTTTTACTTCTTTTATTTCAATACACCGACCATTTCAAATCAGACTGGCCTGACCGTGGCCTCCTGCAGGTGACGGATGCCCATGGGATCTGAGTCATCATTGCTGTATTGCTGCGTATCATTCCACTGGTTCTTCTTAATAGTCCACCTCTCTTTATAGGCTCTTTTTTTTTTAACAGTACAGGTTTTTATCATTGTAACATTTTCTGTGACAGGCACATGATTCAAAGTGTTGTACTTGGTCTCTTAATTATGAGTCAAAGCAGCAAATAACCAAGTGTACTTGTTATTTAACCATGGAAAAGGCCAAATCTGTTGGTGCTGTTTTGTGCAGCAGTACCTTACACCTCAATGTAAGAATCTGTTCCAAGTGAATGATACACAGGAGTACAGTTTACTCCTTTATTTCCACTGTGTCTGTGAAAGTCTTTCCAAACAGACCTTGGAGTAGTTGCTCCCTAAGGAGCATCACAGCTGCAGTGGACAGCTCCCACTGTGGTGCAGCTCCAGTGGAGATAATCTCCCTGTCAGCAGCCTGTCTCTTTCCCAGATGTCAACTGATGCCAACTGTTGTGTACCTTCAGTTTGCACTCTCACAGCGCTGTCAGCAAGAGCTCATTTCACCGATTTAGCATACCATCACACGCCAAACTCACATTTTTCCGCCTCAGTGTTTGAGCCACGAATGCAGGAAGGTGTGAATATGCCTAATGACCTCCATGTAGGTGTTTTGAAATGCACTTTAATATACATAAATTGTTATTGAAAAATAAGTGATTAAAGAGAACTGTACAAACTGATGAGACAGATGAGAAGATGGACAAGCCTACACATGATATCCGCTCTTTGAGGTTGTATTTGGCACAGTGGTGATTTGATAATGTTTACTTGTTCATCCTTTTAGCTTAGTGTATGTTACTGCAGCCGGCTAACAACTGATTGTGGGAATGTTCTTGGTTTTGCAGTTATTTGGTCAAAAACCATCCATCCATCGATTGCCTTATCTGTACAGGGTCGGATGGGGGGGCATACCAGGGTCGGATGGGGGGTACTGGAGCCAATCCTAGCTGATGTAGGGTGAGGGTGGTGTACACCCTGGACTGGTCTCCAGTCTATCATAGGGCTGACAGTGTAAAGACAAACATTGCTCACATTCACACCTACAGGCAAAATAGACTTGCCTGTCGACCTAGTGTGTGTGTCTGTGGAAAGAAGCCAAAGAACCTGGAGAGACCCCAAGCAGGCGCATGGAGAACATGCAAACTCACCCAGAAACTTGACAATGTTAAACACTGTTGGACAGCTGGATCCTCACTCCTCATAAACCTATACCTGATAGATTCAAATATTGACCTGATCGTGCCAGATGACCCAGGTGGCACCAACTGTAGATAAGTACCTCATACAACCCCCATGTATTGCAACCTGAATTGCCATTTTAAAGGTGATGCTGCAAAGTCAGTGTTCTAGTTTTCTGTCCAGGGTGCTGCATGTTGTCCTCTGTGAAAGCGGACTCTTTGTTGACAGATGCCAGCAGCAGCTGACTTACATTATGGCACTGAACACACCCATTACAGAAAGGAAGGTAATTGGATTCACAAATCAGCTGTCAGCTCCAGGTTTATAGTGGCATTGGGCTTTATGGGTAATATTTCAGGGACCGTTGGATGCTTTGTCAGAGGTATTTTGTAGGTAGCAGAGGGCTGGCACAGGAGAAAGCACCATGGGAGCATCAGTGTTCATTTCTTACCTTGTTGTAGAGTTTTTACTGAGCAATGACTCAGTGTGATACCACTCATCCCAAAAGAACTGAGCCCTGCATCACTGACTGGAGTGATATGTGCTTTTGAATGCAATTAAACCTTTGTCTCTTTGTCCAAAACAACCGGGTTAAGTAATATCTCTTACTGACCCCATCCTCTTAAATTAACATTCAACACTGCATTAATTGGCTCATTTGTTTGTATCAAATTTCAAATGTGCCACATGATTTAATGAGAGCTTGTCCTGATGACTCTGTCCATCCACAAGCTCTGAGTTGGGAAGATGAAAGATATAAGGAGGAACATACCGTAGAGTTTTTATACATCACCAAACCTGAGGCTATCGGAATTGACTCAAGAGGTCAGAACATGTGGCCTGGCACAGTATGAGGTGACCCCTCTCTCACCACAACCTCTGTGTTGTGCTCTTTATTATGGCAGAGTGAGCAGTGTTTTCTTACTGCAGGAAGATGGTATGCTGCTCCCCCCTGGGTCACAGGAAAAGAAAATGCATCGATTTGTGAAGTGGCCAAAGAGTCCAGCTGCATCTTTTCAGATTTCCACCCTCATCCTTTGTCTTTCTGCACTGCTGACAGAGGTCCAAACAAGAGCCACTGTGGCAGAGAGGAATGAGGATTAATTGTTTTCAGTAGGTACAGAGGGCAGCCACAGTGGTCTGCTTTATCGGGCCCCTGTTGAGATTCCATATGTAGGGTGAAATCTGTTTCTTTTCCCCCCAGAAGCATGGTGTGAGCATGTTTGGGAAAAAAAACAAAAAACAAAACTGGCTCACCTCCCAGCCGTAGGAGCATCCAAACCAAGAAATCATGCCACCCACTTTGACTAATGAAATCTGCAAACATTTAAATAACTTATTAGATTACAGTGGGATTGCGGCTGTTGGAGACACCAGGTCTTTTTCTCCATCTGCCACTGTCTAAGCCTCCAAGAACATCTTTTGCTACACAGAGAGATGGATTCATAAAAAACATATAATTTCAGCAGTTAAACTTCAGCACGTGTAGCTGTAGGCCTCGAGGGCACTGCTTTGCTTACTTGCTCAACTTGCTACTTTGTTTTTCCTTTTTCAATTTCTGCCTGTCCTTGCAGTGAAGATTGGTTTGTGACAGTTCCAAGATAAATGGCTTATGTCCCACGGAACATATTTTATTTTGCTATGTCCAGTATATCATGCCAATAAATCAACAGTATGTGTGTAACCTCCCCCACTGGTGCCAGCAGTGCTTGGGGTGTGCCAGATTTGGTCAACAGCTGAATGAGAAATTCTTTTTCTGAAGGCCACAGGAATATGTGGGAGTTGCCAGGTTGATTTATTAAAGACAAAACAGAATGTGAGTGGAGGAGTTTCGTTACTGATGGGGTCGTGAATGATATCTGTTGTTGCTGCTGGCAGATATGGAGGGGGTGATGTCACTGTAGGTGCGCACGGGATCGTCTGATTGGATGAACTGTCAAAGCTGATGCAAATGCAGCAGGATACAAACGAGCAACCAAGTCGCTCCCTCCAGAGGGATTTACGCTCCCAGCAAAAGCATTGTGCCTCCATAAACGGAGTCAAACAATTTCTTCATCCATACTAATCTGCCATTATTTATATCTCCTGTTCAGTTTTACAGTGGTTACAGCATTGTGTGTAGGCTTAAATCCCACTTCCATGTGATGTCTATTTACATAACCTTATTAAAAGTAATTCACTTCTTGATGGTCTTATATATTTTTAGAGTTTATCATTTGATTCTTCATCACGACTGAAATAGATTTACATGCTTAATTTTTCTGAAAAGACTTTATTTTCTTCTTTTGAACATCTCATGTTGAACTCTGTTTACCCTCTGCCTGAAATGCTCATCTCACCTCCCCCCTCTGAAACTGAAGTTCAGCTTGATGCCAACTGCCATGAGAACTGCATTTTCCACCCACATCTGGCTGTAAACTATTGTTTGTCGCAGCATCGGTTCTGCCTTAGCTGTCACCTGAGTCTGACACCGAACGAGAGGATATTTGACCCAGTCCACTTTCTGGAGCTGTGTTTTCTGTTTTCCCTAATATTTGCTCTTCTTTTCCTTTTGTTGGTGTGTCCTACCTTTCCCCTTGTTGCTGATTTACACTTCCTGCCATTGCTTGTTTCCTGGTCCTGTGATTGCCGTCTCCACCCTTAATGTGTGGCACTTCGTCTTCCTATACCCTGTGACCAGCGCTCCAGCATTCTCCCTGCGTTCAGCGTCGGTGTGTGAGCGACCTGTTTTCTAGTTTGACTCAGAGTATAGCTTCATTCCTGGGATTTGTTTGCCTGACCCGATTGATTCAGTGTACCAACCCTGCTTGCATTCACAACCCTGCCTCTAATGTCAGTGACCGAGTTGTGCACATGGAGTCCTCACCTTGTGATTGTGCTTGCTGGTTTCCAATGTTGGTAAATCTGAATGAATTATACTTTAGTGTGCACAGGTAGTGAAAAATTAATTGAGCGATTATAACTGAGTAAATAAGATATAGCATGTCAATATTAACAAACGTTTAAACGTTCATATCTTTGCTACGCTGCTTCCTTCTAATTTGATAAGGTCGCTGGTAACACAGTTAAACACACAAGATCACAATAATAATGCAGACTTACAGGCTGTGAGCCTGAGTTATTCTCTGTGGTATAAAGTCTGAGCCTTGAAACTCTGAAGGCCATTAACATGCACAAAAAGCCACCAAACACACTATAGGAAAGCATAATTCAGAAAAGCACAGTCACTTTATTGCATCCAAATTAGGGGAATGCAAAAAAACCTAACACTATTCACCTGTTTAGACAGCTCTGAAATATCACTGTGCTGCCACTTGACACGTTCCTGCTGAAGGGAATTGACGAAATTGTCTTTTGTGGAGATTCCTTCAGGAAAAATTACAGGTCGTCTTCGTTTTTGTTAGTCGTGGTTGTGCTTTTTCTGGTGCACGTAGCTGATGATGGTACAGCACCACCACATAGGCATTTATTTAGTGTGCTCGTTAGAAAATGGTGTTTTCCATGGAGACGCCCACCAGAGTTTTGTCAAGAGCTGGAGGCGGCACAAAATTCAACGGAGGTTGCCGCCACGTAATTCTCTATGCAGGAAAAAACCCTGGTAATTGGATATAAACTTAATATACTGTATAGTGCAAACATAATTGGATGAGTTGGAAGCTCAGCTGTGGCCCTGGCACATTTCTGCTCAGTCAATAAAATATTTAAAGCCAAAAATTGTTTGAGTTCAGCTTGATCATATAATACTGTCCCTTGCACTCACATCAAAGTTCTCATTAGTGACATTCACTTTTCCCTGCACGACATCTGCTACATGGGAATATCTTTAGGGCTCCCACATATACAGGGCACAGTAAAGATGTCCATCTGTACTCATTGTTCTATAGTGTGGCCACAGATGGTTGTGTATACAGAAGACCCTTCAAAATAAAATGTGTAATATACGTAGCGCCCAGCAGTGATGATGTGTGAATGTGTGTAGCTCTACACTTTAAATTTTAAAGAACAATGGTCAGTGTGTTGTGAGAGAGAGAGTGAGAAAGACAGAGGGAGAACCTGCAACCAATTACATTTTCATCCTCGACTTTGCAGCTTCCTATTAAAGCCTCACATCTGGTCGTCCCTATAGTATATCAGTATTCATACAGCTCCTTACATTCAATTAGCCTACTGTTCAACACACGCGCACACCTTGGTGCAGATGACCTTCAGCGTGCCATATGCCTGTGTGTATGGAAAGCATACTGCTGAGGTTGTTACTACCTCACATCAATCACTTATAAAAGATGAATATTTTCTCTTCATCTTTCAGTCTTACAAATGCAATGACGATGAAGAGGAAGGAAGGAGGAGGAGGTGAAGGATGAGTAAAAGATTTAGCATAGCTCCATGCCGTATGCTCACATGCTATTAACTCCCACTTACCAATCTGGCCAATTGCTGGCAGAGTTAGAGAACGTTTGGTTTTTCCTTCTGGTCCTATGAATAGGTGCTTAAAGGAACAGTTTCACATGTTTTGGAAATACTCTTGTTTGCTGTCTTGTCCAGATTTAGAGGAGGAGGTAGACACAAATCAGCTTTTTGCCTTGCCTTTTTCCTAATGCTAACAGTCACATACAAGATTGATATCAAATTCATCATCCAAGTCTTAGACTAGGTCATGTCAATTTTTGTGTGATATGTCATAAGACATAACATACAGAGTTTATTTGTTGACTGACTCATCTCAAGTGTTTTTATAACTTTCGGGATAAGGATGTGATTTATTATTTTTTGAATAATGAATGATCCAGGCATGTAATTGTTTAGTAGCCACAAACTGGGATTCATCAGGTTAGGTATGCTGCAAATTATGTTGGGTGCAATACCTAAACATGAAAAATCCTGCTTATCCTCTTCATTTATCAGCTTATTGCCAAATAACAATAAAAAGATGAGACACTTTGTCTTAATCTTTTGCTATAGAAGAACAAAATAACAGTATAAATATGATCTGGACACAGATTTTGCATTAAAAATGGAACCAGAGTAGGTGCAGAGATCCAAAGGGCGGAAACTATTGAACCAGCACACAATAAGGAGGAGTGCCTTCAGAGCAGTGGTGTTTAGAGACCAGCAGGACCACAGTGATTTATTACATCACTGACATAATAAATGTTTGCTGTTTCCAGGTCATTTGCCCAATTTGGCTGTAAAAGGGGGCTTGCAACAAATAGCATGCAGCTTACATTGATTTTAGGTATCAATAAAGAAGGGCATTTACCATTGTTTATTAAAAGTGCGTGAATTATTCCTGACAGTGATTGATCTTATTCACTCTGTGAGAGATGAGGTGAAGATCTTTTCCCACTGTGTGTATGATCACAGGGTGTCATATCAAGAGACTAGGGCTCACTCTGCCTTCATCCTGTGCTGCCGTACCTTGAAGACAACAGTAACTGTTAGATTTACCGTTGTATACATTATCTAGAGGTTTCCCTCTACTGGCCTTTCTAGAAAGCCCTCAGACTTATTTTACAATTGAACAGTGTTTCTGTAACGTCCATGTGTGTTTAGAATAATGATTTGTTTCTTCTTGAGAGAACATGAATCTGAGTCACTTATTAAGGCCGCACAAATTAACGGATGCCAATTTGAATAGCAGCCACTACCTTTTGGATGCCAGAGTTAACAGAATGGTTGATAGCTTCATCATTTACAAATATTTGAATTCATGATAACAATGATTTGGTGTAATTACACTAACACTGTATTTGAGTAATTAAAACGATCAAGGATGATTAAGTATTTCACACATGGAGTAACACGAAAAATAGTTTCCTCTTTCATGCACACAAGATATCATTGAATTTAGTTCAGTGGTTATTCTTCACTAATATAAAATATCAAATGAAAAATGCCCAGTTTATTCAGCATGCTAAGATTAGATGCACAGTTGCACAGTTCTCTAAAGCGTTAGGCTGAATACAGGTGGAAGGACTCCTTTGAGACTGCGGTCAGACCTTCACTTAGTTGGCTTTGTCACATCAAAGCTGTGTCTTTTGTGAAGATGCTGCAAAAATGTTCAGGCCAAAGAAGTTAGAAACTAATAATTTTAAAAGGTTTGCCGGAATAGATACAGTTGATGAGTAAAGATTTATTTTTTCTGGCCACCATATAGAAATAATTAAATCAGTTTATAAGTACTTAACACTTCCAGCAGAAAGGGAAAATGGGGATGCCACTGTAGTAAAACTCCTGGCTTGAGTTCACCTTGTTTAATGCAGTGTTTTGGTCCATTTATTTCAAAGACCAAAAATAAGCACCAACAATATGTTGATGTTTAGTTTTCTTGATGCTCTCATTTTATTGGTCTCTCTCTGTACACTTCTGCTGTTTTTTTCCAGGGCAGGGAGGGTACACTCAGATGCTCCAAGTGTGTTTGGTGCAAGTGATGATGAGGAAGCAGGTGAAAAGGCAGAAAATAAGCAGGAAAGAAAGAGTTTAGATTTTTATGTGCCGTTTTAGAGGCATGACATTTTCATTCTGCAAAAATAACTCTTTAATTTGAAAGAGGACCGTAAAACATTTGTACACTGAGAGGAAGGGGTTTGAGACTATCATCATGAATTGCCTAAAAGTAGTTATCAAGTCAATTTCGAGAGTGTGTTTGAATACTTCCACAAGTTTCATATACAAATGTTGTTGCTTTGATTTATTGATTTTTGGCATATTTCCGAAACTCTAAGTTTTACATTTGCAGTAAATTGCAAGGCACTTTAAAGGAGAAGTTCTAACCTGTGCTGGTGATTGATAACAAAATTTTGGTGAAATGAGAGAGTTTTGTGGCAGATAATGTCTCATTTAGACGCTGCATTGTCGATGCCCCAATGTAATAATGTCTGATTACTCGGCTCCGGTTGTGTATTGTTTGCTACAGTCCCTAGAGAAGTCATACTTCTCAGCTGATGTGCTTTTCAAGTTAGCACTTGTTATACAGAAGGTCCTCCGTCCCCTGGGCTCCACACAGGTTCACAACCACTTATCAAGGGGGACTCCTTCTTCTTTGTGGAATTTACTCAACACAGTCAAATAAACATGGTCACGTATTGAAAACTGCTCCAAATGTTGAGACTCTTGATTATTAGATTTGGGAGATGTATAAGGAAACGAGAATGATTAAAAGCAGGAGTAAGTGACTGAAGACGTTTGGTCATGTCGCAGCTTCGTGAGGAATGCCTATCTAATTAAAAAGTCAGCAGACCTCCAGGCAGTAGATGCTGGCTTGTTGTTTTCTCTCATCTAATCTCTCTGTAAGACCAGATAATTAATGGTGGTGCGACAGGGGAGCCCACAGCCATTAATGGAATGGATTCAGCTTGTTTACTCAACTTCCTCCTCGTCCTGTAGTTTCTTAATGAGGAAGTGGGCAAGGGCAACCCATCACCATGGTTATCAGATACGTAGGGCTGTGGCATCAGTTAGGGGCTCCTTGTAGACTACTACAAGTCTCTCGAGAGATAATGGCCACAAACTGTAGGCACAGTGCTATTATTATCCAACGTTCTTATTATTGTTTTGCTATGATTAAATGAAAAAGAAAACGCACAAAGCAAAAAACATGCATAGTTAATGTGAAAATATCTGTTGAGCAACAGTTACTGAATGCAGATAATAATCACACAGTGTATTATTCTACAAAACTGACAGACTCATTCATTCAGTGTATATTTATTGACAACTAACAGGGCTGTTTCCATATAGACTCCAACTTGTAGCCTGAAGGTAGATGGATGAGTGTGGAGATAAGAACTGTGTCCACTTGCTCCTGTGGGGAGCTCACTATTCAAATCCCCCCACAGAGCAACCAGATCACAAAAGCCTTTGAAGAAGTGAGCTGTCGGATACCAAGATGAGTCTTACGTTTTCTTCAAAACATCTGGAAGATAGCAGAATACACAGACCTCTGGATCTGTGCAGAGAGAAAGGGAAACATCTTACTGGGAATTTGACCTACAAGCCACCGTATTCACATTTGAACATTTCAGGTGCATTACAACTATACCAGAGCAGTGTGAGTAGGTGGTTGGATGTTTGAGATGTGGGGGCACTGTTACCTCTGGAGTCACTAATAGGACGCCCAGAGGAAGGTCATTTTGCCTGTGTTTCTCCAGTGGAAACACTCTGTGGGCAGCAATAGGAGAGAGTAATTGCTCCTGGAAAATCCCAGGTGTGAATGCCTGTTATTACTCTGTACAGCTATAACTAACCACAGGTGTGAACCAAAGGCTTACTTAAAATACACTTTAAAGTCGAGCATCTAAAGATTGGTCATACTGCTCAACAGTGCGTTATTTATGTAGAACACACAAAACCTTTTTACATTCAGGCCTTGGTTTTCCTCAAACTGTTCTTCAGCTGAGATGCTCACAAACACACCATGTAGCTGTTGGATAAGTAATATCCATTTTAAAAGAATGATGATTTCAAATGATTTTTTTGAAACTATCATTAGTTTTGTAATCTCTAGTCATGATGCAAAAATAAATGTCACAGGATGCCTGGCTGTGCAGGACTAAATCTGATGTTGACTGTAGAAGACTTGAGGGGGAAAAAAAAAACAATTTTCTCCTCCAGCACTTGGTGTACTTGACAAACTTGCCTCTGTAAACACTGCAGTATTAAAAACTGGCCTAGGATAACATTTAGCTGCTTTTCATTGTCCTTGGGTGTAAAAATGGGGAAATTCAACCTAAATCAATCTGCTCCTTTTTAGAAAGATCTTATAGTCCCAATGACAGTCTGCTGAAAAAAAAAAAACTACAATAATAACCACGAATTACTTTGCACCAATAGGCTGCCGCAGTCTCTGCAGCAGGATATTCTGGGCTGTGCCAAATCAGGTGGCCTTGGGATACTCAGCTGACTGACATTAATATTATGTCACATGCTTAATCTGCTTTTGTGTTGCTTTGTCGTAGCCTCTTTTTGGCAGCAGATGCTCATCAGTCCTCTCTTTAATTGGCGAGGCATTTTCCTGTTTTTCACATTTTAAAATGTGCGATGTTGGCGCCGGTCAGCAGACCTCGCGCTGCTGCGACGCCTCTGGCGTTGGCTTGATGTGAGTGTCTCATCAAGGGTGGAGCACAGTCGGAAAGAAGAAGTGTCTGGAAGTCGAGCGAGCTCGAACCTGCCAAGCCTCCATGCCATCTCCTTATTCAGATGGCTTTTTGTCACTGTTAATTATCTTGCTTTCCTGCTGCAGCACCACTGCAAAAATAAAGAAGCAGGGGTTGGAAGCCAACTGCTGCTCTTCTATTCTTTGCTAGCGACAGCCTGAAGGGCTCAAAGCACTTTTTCTCCACTGTGGTTAGTCAGATGAACAGCTTCAGAGAAAACCAGGTCAATCTACTATGACTGCCTCCGAGGAGCTGAAACAACAAGATGCTATTTTCCTTTCAGACCAGTGTTAAGCAAACACATCTTACAGATTTTACACATGTAGACATATGAAACATTTAGTTGTGGCTTTACTCAGTAACAGTAAAATGAACTTTACTCTTATCCCTGACTGTATCACCATGGAAAAGATTCCATGTAGGCTTTTTGCCATGTGTGCTTCTCAGCTCATTGTTTCCTTTCCTTTTTACGATATTAACTACATGAAAATGAATAGTCAGTCTGGTGAAAACCACTGGTTCATTAGCCTGTGCCATGAATCATTTAGCTCCCAGCATCTTCATTTCATTTGTTTTAAATTGTTTTTTTCTCCTGCTGTTAACAAATTTGTTATGCCACCCATGTCAGATTATTGTGGTGGAATACTAGCATTGCTCCAATGTAACACTAAATGGTTAAAGAGTCATGGTGCCTGTTAAAATGTGAGTGTGTCTCATGGAAATGCAAAAAGTTTGATGAGTAATCTCAGACTCTTTGGGTTGTCCCGTACTTCTCCTCTGCGTCAGCCTTTTTTGTTCTCCTTTGTGTTTCTGTTGTCTACATCTGGTTCTATCTCATTCAGTATGCAGTGCTTTGGTGAATGGAAGCATATGGTTTATAATGGCCATAAAATGCCGCACAGGGCACCAGTGGAGGGCTTTCCCATGAATCACTGCTACATTAAGTTGCAATGACCATCGTAATTCCTACAGAGCTTTTTCAGAGCTTTGCTACAGAGTGAGCTAGGAGGTGCTTTATATGGCACTACACAGGATCAATTCCCTGTCACAAATGAAAATCTGTGATTTTGAATCTGTGGCCTTTTGTGAAATTCAGATTTTTTTTTGCTAAAGGTGTTGACTTTTTTTTTTTTTGTTTATTATTACCAACATATTCACAGTTATTTCAGTCCTTCTCTAATCATCATCTTGCATGATTCACATGTCCCTGGGTGATCTTCTCAGAGTGAAAAGAGGTTAAGCTGCTTAAGCACTCTTTTTATATCAACGCTCTCCTATTATTATAGTTTGGATAAGATGAGAAACAGGCCTCAAGTAATCCCAAGTATAATTAAAACTGTACATCTCAGATTCCTTGGTTGAAGTAGTGTGACTTTCAAGAAGCCAACTGCAGAATTTCCTCATTAACACGACCGTAAATGATATTTTAATGGCAAATAGTATTATTAGATGGAAATGTCTCTGCTTGCATTTGTAAGGATTAGATACATTTTTTATTTGTTCCAGTGTAAAAAAAAAAAAAAGTTTCACGGCATGTTTATGAAAATGTCACCGAAAATCCCTTCTAGTAAATCAGAGGGTTTTATCCAGAAAACAATTGCTATCTGCTGTAAAAGTTAGGATTACTCATGAGACAAATAGAGATGCACAGTCACATCCGATGGATTTATCCCCGCTGCTAGCGACCTGATGAAGTGCCATTAAATGCAGTCTCTTTGTCAATATAAAATTCAGTGTTTCTACAGTGTATTCAGTCATGGCAGACTGCTGTAACAGCTTTTAGTGCCTTAGTGTTACGTAAACATAATCATAGCAGGATCCATTGGGTACACTGGTATTCTTTAATCTTATGACTAAGATGTCTTATCTTAATGCAATGTACTTGTAACTGCAGCTGTATGTATATGAGAAATCTGAATTGCCTTACTTAATGTGGTGGCTCAGCTAACATGTCCAAATTAGTGTTGAGAGAGAAAAACTTGCATCACTGCATCTCTAATTACAAATAATTTAGTAATGATGTATAACAGATATACAAATGTTTTGCTTCTCATTCTAATTGTATTTAATCTAGATATGTGTGTTTGTCTTGGCTAATATACTGATGCATTCTGTGCCACACAGAGCCTTTGAAAATCCTGCTTTAATGTTTAATTGTTTACATTAGTTTCCCACTGCAAACACCTTCATCCTCATTCAGTAAACACAGTCTCCCTCATTTGAAAGACTGGCAGCAATCAGTTTGGATTCAAGGAGAAGAATCCTTCTGATTTTTTCATTACTGTACACCATCGCTCATTCATGTTCTTTGTTGTTTTGTGACGATGGGAGATGTTCTGTTTGACCTACATTTAATAGTTAAGGCCAAAAAGTGTTTGTGTTTGGGGGAGCACACAGTTGTAGCGGATGGATGTGATTCCAGTGCGATCATTTTTAGTTCCAGCAGCTGGAGGTCAATTCAACTATACTGGAGGTGGACTGCTGCTGTTGATGGCATGAAGGGTCTTTTTTCGGTCACAACACACAGAAATAGCCCACAGTGTTTCCCAGTTGCTGGACAGGTGTGTTACAGGAGCGCTGTGCGGTACTTTGAAGGCTGAACATGTCTGGGTGTCAGCAGGGTCAGCCCCTCATAATAAAAAGGCCCTGCTAATCTGTCTCCAGCGTCTCCACAAATCAGTCGTGCTGTGCTGATGATACATTATCCCAGCTTTTCAGCTTGTATACCTTTGAAACATTGGTTTATCTCGAGCTACTGAGCTTGTTTCTCCAATATTTAATCTATTGTAATTGATTTTTTTTCTGCAATTTGTAGGAACTTCACTATCAGCCTGACATTATAAACTCAATAACACTTCAGTGAAATGCCTTTAATAAAAGCTCTACATCAGAGGCCTGTTTGAAGCACTCTGTTTTGTCCAGTGAATCAAATTATTCAGGTGTGAAATGTCAGACGAGCCTTGATGACAACTATTATCATTTCAGTCGGTTCAATCACAGGATGTGAAGCGTCCAATAGAGTTTGGGATATTGAAGGTCCAAAATATTGGTGTTGCAGGGTCCTTTGTAATGTGGGCTAAATGTGCTCTGGCTGGCTTGGTTGCTTTTTTCTCTGCAGTAAAATTGTAATCTATGGACAGGCTGATTATCCGTCTCCCTTACTGCAGTAATGGTGTCTGTGACCGGGTCATTTTCTGTCTTGAAAGGTTGATTCTCTTAGTGCCATCCTGTGAATGTGGCCATCAATTCAAATGCCATTTGTCTAGCTCGTGGTGAAATGGTAATATATTTCCACCGTGAGGTTTTAATCCTTCCCTCTTGTTATCCATCTTAATCCCCGCTTCCACAAGCAAGAAATAGTGCAAACAGCTGAGAATTCATAACTAAGTGGTCTCAAAGGGAGCCCTTTTTTTTTTTTTTTTTTTAGCTCTTGCCACTCTGCATTTGTGCATGACTTTTTCTTCAGTGGGTCAAATTGACAACAGGAGGAAATGGGGATACACTTGACTGTGGAGGAGCAGAATAGGAACTGTTGAAGGGAAGGTGAAAGGTAAAGGTGCAGTAGAAAATCATTTGACTTCCACACAGTAAGTCTGTGTTGTTTTTTTTGTACCTAATTTACTGTGCAAAAAATTTCAACATCATGCTGATATTTGAAATGGCTGAATGTGAAGTCTCGGAGGACAAAGTGGACAACCGTTCAGCAAGGAAGCCATCTGTTTGTCCTGCAGCAGCTCTGATTCACAGCAACACGCCACTTAGTTTCTCTTTGTTACAGAGATACTTTAGTAATGATTCGTTCTGCCTTCTGTTCTTCACGTCATCAGATGACTCACCGCTTTTCTCCTGCATGTGTTTGTATGTCTGTTCTTGTGATGAGCGCACTGAGTTGCACATGTCACAAGTGCCAAAAGAAGAAGTTCATTAATAGGTTAGTTGTATGATGAAAAATTGGGTTAGCAAACGAAATGCTCAACATTTGATGGCTCCAGTTTCTTTAAGGATTCAGCACCATCGTCGGTTCCAGAGGAAGTAATGTACAGATCCTTGTGTAAAGAAATTGGAGACTTTTATGATTTATGACTTTATATAATTAACAATCTGATTCTGAGTGACATGTGTAGGATTGTTTAGTGTTTGCAGCTCATGAGGTACAAAATACCAAATGACATCAAATAAAAAACACATGTAAAATTAGAGCAGCACAAACAGAATAATGAAAAACAGGCTCTTCCCTGGCCCTTGTTCTTACCCATCAACAAGTTTGGCGCAAATCATTTCAGTGGTTTTAACGTAATCCTGCTGACAGACCTGCTGTCTGGAGGTTGCAAATCCAATAATTCACACTGCAATTAACTTTGGCCACGTTTTTGTGATATATCGGTTACAAACACAAACCTCAGTCACTCACTTGTCAGCTACTCATTAGTTAAAGCTTTGAAAATTATCATCTTTACATTCCAGAGGCCTCACGTTGAAAAAGCTGCAAGAGGAGGATATTTGAAAAATGAGTTTAACAATTCATTATTTTCCTGTGAAAAAATAGGTGCCAAACATTTCAACATGATATGATCATATCACAACATTACATCCACCAAAGCTGATAAAAGATAATGTGTTAAAACAGACCACGAAAGCATATGGCTTCAGCTATGTTCTATCTTTATTTCCTCCTGATTCACAGTTGTTTAATTTTTTGAATGGTGTTTACTTTTTAAGTCACGACGGGGTTAATTTTTACTATGCTGTTAAGTGAAACTGGAATGTAAAATAATAGCACATTCAAATGTGAAATGAAAGCACCCCTGTTATGTTTGCAGAAGTGAAAGCCCTGACTCACAGAGAATGACAAGCAGCCATCTGGTCATCCTTCTCCCCTCGCTTATTCACTGACTGCATACTGGAATAGCTTTAAAGGAGAAAGTCTTTTTCTTTTGAAGGAAGGCTTTTGGCACTAAAGTTCTCCCTAGTGTCATCTCTCAGAGTTATAATTCATTCGGATTCAGATTCAATCATACGCAATCATCACACTCGTATGGAAAAAAGAACTTAAGCTCATTGTGCTTTCTGTGTGATTGAAGAAAAATGCCACAGAAGGTCCAGAGAGGTAGAAAAGCTACAGCAGGGGGATTAAAGGTAAACTCAGACAACAACAGTGACTGTGCTGGTGGCATGCTGCTGCAGGGTGGTCAAGCTCAGTAGGAATAGTGCTGGGCTGTGTGGAGGTTTCTTGGTACAGTGGCCACTGTTGATTTTTTTTCCCCTCGTACAGAATCATTACAAAATGATCAACTTAAAAACAATCAAGAAAATTTACTTGGCCAACACATGTTTTGAAATTACCTTTTGAATTATCATAAAGTGACTAATCAGGCCAAAGCGATTTGAATCTTTATGATCTAAACCTCTACTTTTACTGGTGTGAAGGAGTGATATCAAAAATGATTGCTCCATGAATAAGTTATTCCAGCCCGATAAAATCTTGGCTTGGTTTTTAAAGGGGTTTTTCTCTAACATTAAAGTGTCACAGTGAAAATAAAGAGATGGCAAGGTTAAAAAAACAACAAAAACAAAGCACAACCCAGCTTTATTTATTAAGTGTAACACTCAAAAACTATTTTCCTGGGGGCTGTGTGGGTAGAGTTTGGTCAGATTTGATTGACAGTGGCCCGGTAACATAACAAAAACAACCTCAACTGTTAACTGTCATCACATTTTTATTCAAATGTTGGGGCATGGAAGTATGTGTCATCCCACCCACGAGAAAAACACAAAAACAGAAAAGGAAATAACCAAAACATTCTACTTTCATATGAACTTTCTATGTTCATACAGAACTCATAGTATAAGTAAGCCATCATTTAAGAAAAATCTGTAATGCCCTGTACACTGAGAAGAGCTACACTCAGGCAAACTATTGAAAAAGTGCAGAATTGGAAGGGTCATAAAAATACTGTGACATGTATATGTTTGATACAGTTTGATATAGTGGTATCTCAGTGACAGTTAATGGAAGTCATTCTTCATTTCTGTGGGAAAAGTGATGGAGTAACATATTAGACGTAGGATTGGAAGATATGGTGTTATATTTTACATTTAAATTAATGTGTATGAGAAACGTCATACTGTGCAGCTGATGTGACGGAAAACTGGTGCAGCGGGAAACAGTGGGCACAGCAATCGAGGAAGAATGAGAGAAAAGAAATGTGAAAACTCAGAGGTAATGTAACGTGCAGTGAGTAATATGATCGACACATGATGGTAATTCTAGTGTGTGGTGTTCTTTATTCAGTCTTTGCTTTATTCAATCTCTGAAGCTAAATTTCAAAGAGGATATTTGACATCTCTGGGTGACATTTTTGCTTCCCTGTGTTCTGAATTGGAGACTGTTGAGAATCAAGCTAGCATTTTAAAAAGCTCGAGGCATATTTTAAAAGCATTGGCTTGTTCAGCAGAGGAGATAAACTGTACTTTCCACTTAAAAATAGATTTTTTGATCTTATGTGTTGCTCAATGTTTAATTATTAGAGTGCGTGTTGCTGTAAAGCTTGTGTCAATGAGAGTTTGTCAGCTTTCTATATTATCTAATATTTAACAAAACTGGAGATTGAAGAGTGATTGTGATAACATATGAAATGGCAGCAGAGGGACAAA
>OMNW01012716.1:0-40457 GCA_900303245.1 Selene dorsalis | reverse complement strand
TATTTATGATTTTTTTTTTTTTTTTTTTTTTTTGCTGGAAACGATGCTGATGAGAGAAATGCTGAAGAGTAACACTGAACCGAAACAGCAAAGTTGCGGGTATGAAAATCAAAACGGTTCAAAGATGCTGAAAAACTCTGTGGAACTGAGAAGAAGTGCAGAGTCAGATAGTAATAATAGTAATAGTTATCAAATGTAGGCAGAGTGGTTTTTTAGAAAGGAAAAAAAAAATTATTCTCCACTGTTCCCTTGAGGAAATAATAGAGCGCCAGAAATCACCAGAATAAGCAGTAGCACTCATCTCAAAGTCAGCTCATTTCACCGGATAATAAACTCCACTTTCCTGTCTACATTCAGTGACGTAAATCTCTACTAAAAGTAAAAAGAAAAAACATTTCTAACTTCACAGTTATTCACTGTGCTTAGCGGTAGAGCAGGAAGTCTGTTCTCCTTCCTCTTTATTTGCGGTATGCCTGCGCTTTCAGTATGTAAGGGCCTTTCATGTCCTCACAAGAGGCAGATGTTGTGTGCGCCTACTGTTAAACTAGTGATGAATGTTCTTTTGCGAGCCCCGGCGTGCTGTGCTAAGATTGACTGGATGAAAGCTGTCCGTCCTGTCGCACATCTACATTAGGAAACAAAACCTTTGATTTGATTTTTTTCTGTCCAGTAGTGTGGTTTTAAATGTAAAAAAAAATATGTCTCTAGGACGGAGTCAGATGATAACGAGACATTTGTTATGTTTACTTTTCCCTTTCATCATTTGTGCTACTAAAAATACTCATGAATGGAAGAGCCAGGTTAATATCTTTCTGAGCGTGCTTCACATGCCCAGTGTGTCGAACCAGCTACTGCTAAGCCGGATCAGTCACACACCTTGTTTATACATCTGTCATTGTGTCTTGATTTTACAGCCAAGCATCTGTGACCTTCACTGTGTCATGAAATTGGACAGTCCAGTCTATGAATAGAACAATGACTTGTTCCAGTGGTTGACTTATCTATTGGTGTCTTTTCTGACTTAGAGGGTCTTAGAGGTCCCATGACTAGGTTTCATGAGCAGCCCTCCAGATATGCGAATGTAACCGCTTCCAGGTGACGGGAGGCTAATCTTGGGGCTATCATCATGCATGACGGGCCCACAAATCTGTCACTTAAATCTGACCAATAGCAGCCAACCTGGAAATGGATTATCAGACAGTAGATTAATGTGAGTGGCTGCGTAACATCCTGAGCCCTCAGCTGTGACCGAGTGTGACTTATGGTCTTTGTGACCGATATAATTTTTGTAAAAAGCAGTCATGTCATTGGCTCCGTCACCCTGTGCCTGGATATCTTTGTTCAGTGGCCAGGAAGCAGCTAATTCAAGTGGTGACAGAAAGGTCATAAATGGTTGCGTTTCATTTCAGTCTTTCTGTTAAAGGTTACAACTTCTCATAGGAATTTATTGCAAATAGTTGCCTTGAGACAATTTGCTGATTAAAGATGACCGAAAGTATTAATTTACCCCCTTTTTCCTGATGTAGGGCTGAAGTAAAGCATGCTCAGTGGCTAGAGAGTCCAAAGGTAATATCCTGTTATTATGCTCCTTTGAGACATGATAAAATATGTCTGTGTCTAAAGGGTAAAGAGAAATTACTTCCTAATTACAGTTTAAAGTCATATGATAACTGGAGTCTTTAGAAGGTGATGACCACATCTATTGTATCAATCACTTCAACGTTAGCAAGTAGAGTTCATAATGACTTCTGTTTCTGAGAAGTTTCATAAAGGTGAGATGTGAAGGTAGGAGAAAGACTGGATGATAATAGGCAAGGACATGATGTCTTAAGAAGAAAGGAAGCGTTTAGCATTTTCTATTCTCTGGTCTGCGTCTGTCAGGCCAAGTGTTTACATTATTAACTGAAATATAAAGGCCAAATACAAGCTCGACCTTGGTAGATACAAATTACCCCTTGGAGAATAGAAGCAGCAGAAGAAAAGCATACTGTAGGTGACGTGGCTGTTTAGAGTGTGCCCACTGCTGTGCATTATTCAATATTTTCATTACAGAAATATTGTAAGATGAAGGTTTGGTGCGTTGAAGCAAATTTATGTTGACAGCTCTTTTCTTCTTGCAGCAACTCCTGATATGTGTCTGTATGGCTAAACATATAATTATCCTCGGGCCTAAATTACCATCCAAATGTATGTAGTGACTGAATTGGGCGTAAATGGATTTCCAGTGTGTATTGATGAGGATCGGAGCTGCGTCAAGTATGCCTCTGACTCATATTTTGAAAAAAAAAAAAGTATGGGGAACTCTTAGTTTATGCATTAATTCAGATTCCTTAACTGCCCTTGATATTTTTCAATGTCACAACAGTCCAGTCCTCTGAGCTGTGTTGGCAAATGAGCTCAGAGGTTCTGTTGGAAGTTAAGTAAGAAAAAAGAAAAAAATCAGACTCATTCAATGATGTGTTAATATTTTATGTCGCTGAGTGGACCTTCATCTGTTTCAGATGGATGAATACACACTAATCTACATGTGATTTTTCATGGTTGGCTGAGACAGTTAAACTATACTACCTCTCAACACCAACTCCCTCTCTCGGACGCACACTTATAGATGCACGAGTTCTCTTGTTAATGTGTGCCAGTTTTCTGCTGTTAAACCTGCTCATACGTTCATAACCAGGTCCAATGACCTGTGCAGTTTGCACAGATAATTTACTCCAAAAGACGGGGTTTCACAGAGGAGACAAATTGTGTAGTCGAACAAGGGAAGAAAGAGAACCTGGTATAATACTGTAATGAACTGACACTCGTTGCCTCAACATCTTTCAGGTTTTAAAGTTTAATTCTCAGTGAGGAAAAGCTATACAGTTGAACAAACAACTCCAAATATGGTGATAAAAATCCCTCTTTTTTGTGGCTAAAATTAGTTTCCTCGCTATCTGGATACACTCATTCTTATAGATTTCAGGAAGAAGCTGGGGGGTGCTTTTGATTCTGCAGGGGGGCGATCTAATCAGATGGCTGCCTTTTAAAGGTATTCCACACACACGTCCAACAGGGATGAGGCCCCAGGCCAGACCCAGAGCATGCTGGAAGGGTTACATGTCCCATCTGGTTTAGCAACGCCACAGAATCCCCCAGGACGAGTTGGAAGATGTAGCAAGGGAGTTGGATGTCTGGGCTGTTTGGCTTAACCTGCCACCACAACGACCCAGACCTGGATAAGTGGTTGACGATGAATGGATGGTAAACCGATTATCAAAGTAGCTGTTGATTAATGTTCCATTAAAAACCGATTAACCAAACAGTCACCTCAGCCCGAGTTTGATCGTATACTGATATGATGGTTGGGGGAATGGGGGCAGGTTATTCAACAATTACAAGGTCAGTGATTCGATCCCTGGGTCCTCCCAGCTGTGTGTCTCAAAGTGTCCTTGGGAAAGATATTGAACCTCACATTGCCCCTGAAGGATGTTTCATCAGTCTGTGTGTGTGTCTACGAGTGTGATGTATGAATGTGTGAGTAAAGGTGTAAAGTGCTTTGAGAAAAACTTTCTGACTACAGTGCATTCAGAGGGTTCCTTAAGACTCCTTCACATTTTCCCTCATTTTGTTATGCTGCAGCCTCATGCTAAAATATTTTGAATTTAGTTCTTCACTCCCAACAATACACTAAATTCCTCATAATGACAAAACAAGTACTGTTTTTGACGGTCTGTGCACATCTTGATTTGTGAATTTTCGACCATTCTTCTCTGCACATCAGTGGACAACCACTTTGAGGCCTCTCCAAGAGTTTGATTGGGTTTGAGTCAGGGCTGTGTCTAAGCTGCGCAAGGACATTGACAGAGCCAGTGTTATTCTGTCTTGGCTGTGTTTAGTCTCATTGTCTTGTTGGAAGTTGAATCTTCCATCCCACTTTGTTTCATTGTTTGGATGATATTGGGCAGATGATGAGCAGTGCCTGGCTTCCTTCAGACATGACTTAGATTGAGGCCAAGGAGTTCAATCTTTCATTCCCAAGAGTCAGGGTGGTTCCAAACTCCTTTCATTTAAAAATATGGATGCAACAGCGCTCATAGGAACCTTCACTAAAAGTCTTTATAGGCATGTCTTGCCATTTGGCAGCCATCTTGGCAACACTCTCTGGCAGTTATTTCGGGTTAACAAGACCAGTCCCCTCTCTAAATGAAGAGGAAGAGAGCCATAACCTCACTTTGAAGGGACATGAAAATTGCACATATGCACTCATGAGTCAAATATGATTGAAACTGCTTTAAAAAATTTGGTGACTTTGCCTCAGAATAATTTTCCAAGGGTTATACTTACACACGTGTGTGACACCAGCTGTCACTGACCAGTGCATGACTTCAGCAACATAATTGACTTGACATCACCTGAAGTAAAGCCAACATCTGGCTGTTTCAGGTTTGGGGTGGGCCACTTAACAAGGGATGTGAATACTCATGTCAACGTGATGTTTCAGTTTTTACATTTTATGCCTGCATCTTTCCAACAAACACAGACAAAGCCAAGCACCAGAATATTCCATACGTTTGAAATGATTTTCTCCATGGAGTGTCGGTGTCAGTAGTCTGGCATTGCCTCATCTTACCGATAAAAGGGGGGGTATCATATTTTGCAGACGTTATCCTGTGTTGTCCATGGATGTGTGCTACCCATTAGCCAGTTTAGATCCATTACTATTACATGGTGTTTTTTAATGATTAGTGGTTTAAGTGGTTTTCTTCACCAGTCATCTCTCTCTGTATAAAGTTTAATGTGTCTCCTTCCTGTAAATCCTCGTCTGCTTTTGCCTGCATAGAGGAATATATTGCTGATAGAGCTGGAGCAGTTTTGCTAACAAGATTGAAACGGAGATTTGACTGTCTAGATGTGCAAACCTGATACAGACATATGCATGTGGACTTAAGGATGTAATTTCCTGCTGAATATGTTTCAGTTAGTCTTGTCATATCCTTACTCCGTATTCTCAGGTTGCATTCGCTGCTCTGAAATGATCCATTGTGGCATACTGCCATCTCAGAGGTCCAAGCTGCCAGACTGCTTTGCGCCTACTTTTCAGTTCTGAGCACAGAAATGCTCAATGCGTGACATTTAAACACCCACAAACGTTCTTGTTTTGTAAGGGAAATGCAACAAAAGAAAATTTAAATTTTCAACATTGTATGGTGATCTAACAAATATGAATGTTACAGAAATGCCATGCAGTTAAAGTCTAAACATGGATTTAGAACTCTTTCCATCTGTTGATAAAATCGTGAACTTTTGACATTATTTTTTCAGTTTCTTCTTTCCATTGTGTGAGTTGGGGGCTGTCTGAATGCTCATGGTTGCTTGTAGGCTATATCAGAGAGCACATTAAAAAAAAAAAAAAACTAGAACTGGTCTTTAGGCAACTGCATTAATAATTCACCAAATACAAAAAAAAATTTGTTGTACGGAGCTCAAAATGTTCATGAGACAGTAAGTCATTTCTGTCAGGACTTTTCATTTATAGCCAGATGTCTAAATCAATGTGGCGATATTGTCGATGATATACGTATATGTGGAATACTTGTAAAAGTTCCAATTTCTGGTAACACTTCCACACAAATGTGTGTGTTGGATTGGGGAGTATCACCACCATAACCTTGTCTTGCTCCCTTTTACAGTGTTGATAATTTCCTGGGAGACTATATTTGCCCACCTCCAGTTGTAGTAGCACTACCATCCATTGTAGGCAATTCACAGTCCCAGGCCTTTGGGGGAAAAAACACACACACATCCATCTGCCAGGACACAGATGGAGAGAGATGCAGATTTGAGCTTAGTAAAAAAAAAAAAAAAAAAAAGAACAAATACATGCAGTACAATTATGGGTGGGATGGTGGGAAAAAAACAACTTTCCAGGGGTTGTTTAGAGTGGCAAGGGGTTGCTGTTTGTGGTACATGTTGTTGTTTTAGGCCCAGAGTTTGTGGCAGCAAACCTAATCTGTCTACCTCTCCTTTGTGCACAGATTGATCTGTTGGCCCTCATTTCCTTTCCTCAGGCTTTTGAATGTCTTGGATATGAAGTTGACAAAGATTCGCAAGTAGATTGACAACAATAATATCAAATCAGCAGCAGAAGATGAACTGACTCTTGGCTGGCTCTGTCATGCAGCACCAGAGAGAGAGAGAGAGAGAGAGAGAGAAAGGGGGAGGGGGGAGGGGGGAAATCCCAGACAGATGGATGTTGATGGGCTGCAGGCATCTCAGGAAGGAAAGACTGATGCAGTCAATGGAAAAGAGCGCGTAGGTGTTTGATGTAACCCCAGACGGCTGCGTTACACCGGCTGCGAAGAGGTGGAGGACTATTTGGGGTAGAAATACAGATGCAGGCTCAAGTGTGTGTGAACATTAGTATTCACATGTACTGTCACAGGAAGGTTTTTAAAAGGGTTCTGCTACTCTCAAAAGGGAAGCCAGAAAGTCGGTATGAAGATCTGTGTTTACACGAGAGGCTGAAGGCAAACACGTTTTACTCTACATTACAGCACCAGTGATCTCAGGTGACAGAACAGAAATACCTGCAAAAATGAAGGCATTTCAATGTGCTTTGATTTGTGCATTCTATAATTATCGGTGTGTTTATACACTAAATGTGAAGTCAAGTGATGCAGCTGCAACAGTGTTTATTTAATTTTGGCATTCATTTTGGCATGAAATTGCGCCTGTGTTTCTGCGTCTTATCTCAAATACGATGGTATTTTTTGTTCATAACATTTGAAGGAGTTTTACATATGGATGTCATCAAATTAATCAGCAACAGTTTTGATTGGCAATTAAAAGGCAACAATTTTGCAATTCAAAGTCTGTTTACGGGTCCTGAGGAGCACATCTGCATATGTTATAATAAGTTGTTTCAAGCTGTTTGTGGCGCCAGAGGAAGCTACATAAAGCCTGACTGGATTGGGGCTAAAGACAACAGATTTGAAAATGGAAAATATCTGGAGGTGTGGAGTTGGAAAGCGAATTTACCAGCCCACTTACAGCTGGTGGCTTAAAGAAACCTCCCATAACCAAATGAGGACATAGGTTTTCAGTGCCACCAGGTCAGTGTGACATAGTTCTGTGTAATTGTTTGCTGACCACTAATGATATGGAACAAGAAAAAAGGAGCCGGTCCTGTTATGTTGTACTGTATTTAGAATGACAAAATCCACAGTTAAAATCAGGAGGAGTGATGGGGTCCACAGTAAGACTGGAAGCTCACATAGAAGGCTGAAACCAGAAGTCCCCGCTGTTTCTTTTAGTCATGGTTCCACATGGATGTAATTGTAACTGCGATGATGAAGGTCTAGTTTGCCTGCTGGCTCCAGACTCTATTTCAGGAGAAGCTCTTATGGGTCGAATGAGAGAGGAGGTACAAGATCATTAAGGGTTAACCTCCTTTTTGGGGTTGAGGTAACACTGGTCTGGTCACCGCTAGCATAACACACTTGAAACATTGATCAAACTGTCAGTGGTCAGCTTGCATTGTGGGTAATTTGCACATCAGGTTTTGGCAAGGACCTAAAAGAAAACTGCCTAAAGCTTTTCAGGTAGACGAGATGAGCTGAGTGGCCAGTGTTGAACCTTATCTGACTCCCCCAGCTTCCTTTACAGGCAACTCTGCTCTATGGTCAGACTGTCCTTGCATCCTCAGTCACATACATTGCACATATATGTAGGACAAACCTACAAGTCGGCGTGTTCAGACATAGTGCTCTCATATAAGTTGCATCACCTTGCAACACTTTGTTGGCATTTATTCTCCCTAACTGAAAAATATGACTTCACTCTACCTCCCACCTACAGCAGGGAACGACACTGTTGTTGACTAATACTTTTAATATCAACAGTTCGGGTTTTATATTGTTGGAAGATTGACTCTTTAATCTGCTGTATTTTCCATTATTTTCAAGTACGACAGGTCTGTTTTTCCCCATTAGGATGTGTTAGAGGAAAATCTTTATAGCTGTTTCTGAGACCATTCAACCTCTGCTGCATTGCAAAACCCAGATTATTGAGGGACAAAATAAAATGTAATGCTTAATTTAGAGGAAGGTATGTGGACGGCAATGAAGTGAAAGAATGAAAAATCTATTTTTATTGTGCATGGTGGAATCAGGTTAGACCCGACGTGAACATGGCAGAGCTTCATTAAATCTAGTCACACTCCCAAGTCAAGATACCACTCATTGTTTCCTGGTTTCTCTGTATACACTATTTTTTTAAATGTTTTTTAACCAAAAGTTACACATAGTTTGGATCAATTTTTACCTGACTTTTTTGTTCAGACTCTTCCTTTGTTTTGCTTTGCAGGAAGACTATATTGTTAACAGTAGGTACATCAAATTAGGTCCTGTTGTGAAAATGACAGCTCTAAAAAAGCTTCTATGTTAAAAAAAAAAAACGAAAGGTGAGCTTGTGGTGATAAAACAAATGCACTGTTGCTGATTTGACAGAGTCCCTCCCAGTCTGTGTAGCTAAAAAAAAACAGCTTGACTAAAAATTAACTCTGCAAATACTACTGTTTTTAAACACACTATTGATTTTTTTTTAAATGACAATAATAAGCCCCAGAAAATAAATGTTGATGTCAAAAAGAAGCTGAGTGATCACGTTTGACAGAATCATTTTGACCTTTCATTGCAAAGCCGCCATCACATGAATTATGTAAATGTTCCAATGAAAATGCAAACATACATCATGATCCATCTAATGATTGTCAAACTCTTGCTATCGTTGTCTGAGATCTGTAAGCCAAAATGATGTCATTTGTCATTTGATACACACATGCAGCTCAACACAGCGGACGACAAACACACAGATACAGAAGCTTGTTTGGAGGTAAACGGGTTCATGCTGTCAGAGTCTGAACACTGAAATTGCATCGCATCCCTCTATGAGCGATCAATGAAGCTGTCACCCAGAGAGAGCAGCATTCACTCACCATCATCCACACCCACTGCCTCTGTATACACACATACAGTGTATAAATTAGGAGGTGATATGCATTTTACATTGTTATGGGACTGGTGTCTCCCAAGGCCCTATGTATAAATAAGCATACACGTTTCCACGTTTTCTTACACTTTCTTAGCTGATGTTTCACAGCTTAATAGCTTCTCAGTCTGGGATTTGGAAATAACTCATTCTTTACTATTTTGACCTTTTACTCAAAGAATCCATTTTAAATATTGCTCCACTCGGTGCCAGATGTGTTAAAGTAACAGAATAATAAGTACATATATAACAGATGTTGGGGTCAAAACAGCAGACATTTGGCCAATTTGCATCAAAGCCTTGACACTTTTATAGTATGATGAGTCATATTGTGTGTGTGTGTGTGTGCATGTGTGGGTGTGTAGATGATCCGCCCACATAAATAATAAATTTATGATAAGATCTAGAAACTCACACCAGCATCTCAGGATAGAAATATTTCATTAGAATTCAGAGCATCTTTGATGTTTTTCTCTTCTTTTTTGTTCATTATATCTCATCTTATGACTGTCGTGTTCTTAAAACTTTTTTTTGACATTGCTGGAAGGGAAACACTACTCTGTATAGTGGCTTTTCATCAGTTGCTTTCACATTATTCCAGACATTATCTGTCTTTGTTTTAAATTTTGTAATACTTGACATTTTTAAAAAGATAACAGGGGACAAAGGTGTTTGTGTCGGTATGTGTGTTTCTAGCATATTGAGGTATTTGGGTCAGTGTTTTCATGTGACAGTTAATGGTATGTTGTAACAAGTCACCCGCTCCACCCAGCTCAGTTTTCAGCATTCACAGTGTTACAGAGTCTGTGTCAATAAAATGGACAACCAGAGTGTCAAAAGGTCAGTTTATGAAAGGATATAATTACAGGGTGTGGAGTCAATCATATTGATCATAGAGCTCAGTCAAATCCCTGCAGATGTGGTAATAATGGTAATTTTATACCATGAGAAATGGCAGTCTTAGTTACTCACAGAATGCATATCTTAGTGTCACCAAAGTAACTTTTTGAGTTTTGAGTTGATAAAGTGAATGGTCAGTTTATTATAACCAAATCAGTTGATGTAATATGAGTTACTTGCTCTTTCAGCTCTGTCTTGTAGGGGGTGGTTGAGGGGCACTGGGACCTCTGTGGGTTTAAATGTACAGTACTTGAATCTGTGAGGATGGTGGTAGCAAAAATGGTTTTAAACTGCTTTTCAGGACACACATTATTGGGTTGGTTGCACACCACTGCATCACCTTGGTTAACGTGGCTCTTGTTGGCAACTTTCAGGACTCGGCTCTCTGCCCTTTGACCCCAGCGACAAACAACATCTCTGCAGTCGAACAGCCCCAACAGGCCGCTGCTGACAGACCATCCATCAGAAAACTATGTTGGAAAAGAGGAAAACAACTGACCTGGCTTCAGGTAAGGACAATACTACTTCACTGCCACCAAGGCACTAAAGACTGAAAACACCTGTTGCCACAAGTTTAGCAACAGTTCTCTAATATTCTTCTATATGTGCTGCACACACCCCACCTGGAATTACAGTTGTTACCTGAGAGAATGTAATTTACATACTACGGGCATCAAATAACTGCTGCTGGGAGATAAACTATAATCCTGTTATTTTTGAGTCAGTCTGAAAGAAGTAGCCTTGCTTGGTCTTTGCCGTTTTTGATTAGCTTGCTGTAGCCCGCGGCTCTGCTTGCCTGGACTGTTTGGAGGTCACACGGCTAAAACCAGGAAGCTGCATGGCAGAGATTTCACATCCACCTGCCTCTCGCCACGCCAGCAGTGCCATCAATCAAAGAGTCGCATGCCCTCGGCTCGAGCATGCATCCTGACCTGTTATACACTAGCTGTCACAAACAAATTGCATGCGTGTGTTTGTGAGTGTGTTTGCCACGTGCAATTGTTCATCCATGGTGCCCAGTTTCAATCAGGGCCAGTGTGCTGTCTAATTAAAGAGTAGCTGTCTAATTAACTGCATCATGAAGAGTAGGAGATGGAGGCCTTTTAAAATGGAGAGGTGTGACTCCATGTTCTCATCTATTGGGGTGACACTAATTGGTCTGGATTCATAATCTGGCAGGGATACACAGGGGCTCCAAATGAACTAATATCAGCACTTGAAGGGCAGCACTGACTCACAATTTTTCTCCCGCTCGCAGCTCAATCAAAGATGCTACCTGTGTGCGTTGCATTGTTATAGATCAAATCCCCATAGGTATAGACAAGGCAGTCCACTTGGGAAGAATCTGAACATAACCCATGTTTCTTTAAGCTGCTGGCAGGTGTTACCCATGCTATGGAGCTAAATAACATTTCTCCTCCATCAGCAGTGTTGACCTTGTGAGTGCAGTTCCTGTAAGAAAGCTGATGTATCTGTGCTGAGATATCTTGTTGTTTTAGACACATGATTTGTTTCTTTGTAATGAAAGGAACAAGTAGATGACTATGATAATGCCTCTCATAAATCCACTTGACGCACATCTGTCCAGGGTCTGTTCTGTCTCTCACCCAATGCAGGCTGGGATTTTCTTGAATTCTCCTTAACACGTGGATGGACATGCATACGGTTTTCATTTTGCTTTAGTTTCAGGAGTTGGTGACGTGGATTAAATATTGAGTTTTCTGTGATAACCTTTTCACATATATTTTTGTTTTAGTTTCTCTCCCACTCCCTCTGTGCTAGTCTTTGTGTTTTTTTGTAACAAGCTGATTTTGTCATCTGGTTGAATCGGTCGGTGTCTGGTGCAGACAAGCAAGTTGGGTTTGTTGTGCCACTGCAGTGGAGAATTTTACCAGCAACAAACAGTTTCACACAGTGTAGACAAGACCACACATGAATGATGTAATAGAGGGGGAGACGGTACAAAACCTTACCTGAGTTGTGACTGTTTTCAACAGTATGACTGGAAACATTGGGGGCTTTTATTGTGGGCTTAGATGGAGGGCAGGACGTTAGAGAGAACAGAGAGTCTAATTCCATCATGTGTCTCTGTGGCTGATCATCAATATTTATACTGGACACTGGAAAAATGGCACCCTGAGTCTCAAATATGTGTTTAGATTTGACTTCTAATCAGGTGCTAACAGTTTGAAAGTACCTTGATTGCCTTTGAACTTACTCTTGCTCTCTGTGCCCCCCTCCAACCTTCTCATGCCCCCTGCAGAGAAGCATGTGTCACTCACTGCTTTATGTTCTTGAATTACATTCTCCTCTGCACCTGGATAAGTACACCACATTTAAATGTAATAATTGACTGTGGGTGATTTTGTGTGAACTGTATACATCCTAAGATGAGTTGAAGCAGGATGCATGAAACAGGTGCATGTATATGGTCTTGCCTGGCAGGTCTGCAGCCCCCTTTGTCGTCTGCCATTTTTGTGTAGGCTTTCAGTTAGTCGTTTCTAAGCGTACAGGCTGCCTTGTTTCATACAGGTGCTGCTATTTTCTCTTTGTCATCGTCTGATAATGTAACCAAAGGTGTTTTTAAATGGGTAAAATCGTTTTCTTTTCAGTTTTCGACATGTTGGCTTTGTCCTCCTCTTCCCACATTCTGTTCCTCCTGTGCTCAGAAATTTGAATGTGAAGCAGTCGTGCACCTGCGCTAACAAATCCAGTGGAAATGGTGAAAAGAGACGGCGCAGCAGGCACAATTATTTATAAAAGTGACCTTTTTGACAACAGCCACAATGGGCGTACAAAGCAGACTACAGTATGACGTGCCACTATTTGTGTCTAAAGGAAAACAGATGAGCTTTGCATGGTTTTATACTTTCCCTTTTCAAAGAAACTTTCATGTGATTTATCAACCACACAGTCTTGAGTTTTCTGCAGCACCGGCTCTGCACTGATCTTCTCAACCACGAACAAACAGCTGGAAATAAATGGAGTCCATTTTGTATATTGTGAGCTTCAATGAAAAGATGTCCGTGTGGGTGTGGGGTCTGCTCAGATTAAAGCCTGTCAGAAAGCCTTAAGATCAAAGCCTTAGCTGAGTAAAAATCTGATCTGTCACTGGAAAAGCCACCCAGTCATATTTCTTTCCGTCTCAGAGAGAGAGAGTAAAGTCACTCACCCATTATTTTTTCTCTCTGTCAGTTAGTCAAGTTAGAAACACTTTTATGACAAAGGTACCATTAATGCAGTGTAAGTGCAATGTGATAATGATCTCGTGCTGTAGTTCCTGTTCATTTCCTCACAGCTTTGATGGAAACAAACAGGAAACCTGTGAGGCAATGCTGCTGCCCACATGATTTCAGTCAGCCGTATTGTGCATGTGTTGTGTGTCTTCATGTCAACAAAATGGACTTCATGCCCATTCAATGTAAAGCACATTTAGAGTACCTCTAATGGAGTGTATAAATTTGCCTACCCTGCAAAAATGAACAGACACACAACTGTTCATGTGTGAGGTGACTGAAGCTTTCCTATGCTATTCTATAGTGACCTGCTGCTGTTGTAATTCTACTGGTGTGATTCTTCTAAGTGGCACAGTACTCCAGTTGTGAAGGGAGTAGACCCTCGAGCTGCATGAACCAAAGGGCTTGCCTTCAAATTAAAATGCTCCCAAAACTTTGTTAAATTTCCCTCCCTTCCTACACACCATGACCTCTTATTTAGACAGTGATCAATATACATTCACTTGCAAATAATGTTAGTGTTTTATTTGATTAACTGCAATTTTTTGAGTAGTTTGCACTGTATGTGTTATGCACAGTTGTAGCTTGAAAGCTAATAATAGCATAGTAACAACAGTATTCTACAGAGCATTGGTTCATCAGGCTAATGAGTGTAACCCAGTAACGGCAAATCAATAATTACAGATGATTAGTGGTTCCCTATGTCAGCTATGACTCTGTCTAATGAGTTGTTGCTTGAAGTCACTTCCTGAAGGACTGATGGCTAAATGGTGGTGGTCTTCAACAGCTGGAGCTGTGGGTTTTCTGGCTTGGAGGGTCTGACTCCATCTGGCTCCAGGTCGTCTCCATCTCAAGTCAGGTCCTCAGCTCTCTGACTGATGGATCACCGACTCATTAGCAGCCGTGTGGATTTAGTCTCGTTAAGGGACACTAATGGATAGATTTATCTCATTGCATTTGGCACTTCATTAGATACACGTACTGTAGGATAAAAGGCATGTGTACTTGCAGAGAGAGAGACACACACACACACGCACAATGTATTTTTCACATACGAGCACATTCTTAAAGCGATGTAATTATCCAGACCAGTGTACCAAGAGATTGTTATTTTAAATCTAATCAATTTTGACAAAAGCTTAATAAACATCAGAATGGTGGCAAAACCGCGAAAGATATTTAAGTCTGGACAAAAAATGTAGCAATATGTCAAATATTGTTCGCCTCATTCAAAGTTTAGAAGTTCCAGTCGAGTGGAGCAGCAATAATAACAATAGCAGCAGTAATTATAACACTCTTTTACTAAATAGCATCTGTTAACCTTTTCCTTTTAATGTATTAATGATCTTGACCTGTTTTGTTGAGAGTGAGAGCACCAAGACAAAGTTTCATGAGATTAACCCAAAACTCCTGTTGATTTACCTCTTCCATATCCCTGCTGCCATTTCACAGATAACCTGTTATCACTTGCTATAAGGCCCTGCAATTTACCATGTCAAATCATTGAAATCTCACCCCCTTATTTATAATAGGCAGAATTAATGTTTCTTTGTTTTCAAATTGTAGTGGGGAAGAACTGTCATCGATTATTTTGCAAGTGGTGGCTACAAAATTGCTAGGTGTACAATGTGGAAATCTCAGGCTGTCAAGAGACTCTAATGTGTGTTTATATTCTGCAAAGTGACAGATGGACTTTAATTGCATGTAGAACAAAGTCATTTTTTTTCTTTTCTGACCGGATTTCTTAGATTCTTGTGAGTGTCTATCAAGAATGTGTCCAGATAAAGCTTGCAACTTTTTTAATTACCTTTATTATTTTGTTCATTCAATGAGATTCAGGTGAACATCACAGTGGACATTTCATACAGTCCATTCAGCACACCAATCAAACACAGCACTTGTACAGGCTTCAACAATATATCAATCAACATTTTGATTTAAAAGATTGCTTGTCAGAATTGCTGTAACCCTCAGTTGATTATATAATCACATATTTTGTAATAGTTTCAACCCTAATGCAGTCAGTCAGCACGTCTGTATCACATGTGTATGATGTGTCACTGCTGTTATTCAACACCTTGTAATTCCATTTCTCTCATGCTAACATTAATAAACAGATTAAAAGGCTGTCTTGATCTATCAAGACAATCAAGATAAAATATCATGTAATTATATAAGATGCACTATACGGTTTTCATCTAACAGCTACTCATGGTTTGCTGAGGTCTGCAGCACTCTCTCTGCTTGATGTTCAGATGAGATTCACTCAAAAGACCTGCAACATAACGATTAAAAATACACAACTCTGAAGAAAGGAGGACAAACTGACTTTAATTGACTGTGTTTAATAAAATGTCACTTAAGTCTTGCCTAATCAGGCAGATTTGCCACTTCTGAATTAGAGAGTACCTTGCAATTTGTAGCAATTTTAATTACAGGACAAGCCATTACATGCCAGTCAGGCTCAAATGTTTTGGCTGATCACTTTAATAAGTAACCTTTTAACTGAACACATTCATTTGTGCCGAAAACAGTTATTATGCAGTGAGAGAACAAATAAAATAAAAAGTCTTTTAAGCACATCCATCATGTTATTTGTAAACAGTCCTGATGTGTGGCATTGAGTGCAGCACAAAATAAATGCTATGACTCATTTGTAAGACCTGCTTGGATAAATACTGCTGGTATTTGTAAGGCCGCTGTGGTGAGCAAGAGCAGCTTTAATGTATCAAAATGAATGGTTAACACATAAAGATCTCTTTTTGTGTTGACCGTTAATCTTGTGTGTGTGTAGAATGTTGTGATGGCTGCATGTGCACTCTGTCGGAGATCTGCAGCTGTCTGTGTGACAAGCGACACATAGTGCCACACAGCATTGACGCTGATGGATGGGACAACCAGAATGACACACCGGAGTTTCACAGATAAAAACATGTCAAAATTCTACTATTGTGATCTTTCCCCCTGCCTCTTTCTCTTTGACAAACCCAAACCCAAAAAAAAAGAAACAACTCAGCTCTTGTATTTGACGGGAGTGAGGATCATGGGGGCTGAATTTTTGCCGTCATCATTATTGCATGGGCTGAAGAAAGGAAACAGCTTCTCTGTGAAGTGGCATCCAGTGAAAGAGAAGATGTTAGCCCTGGCATCCACATTGTAGAAGGAAACTTGTCCCTCCTCGTAATCAACAAACACTCCGACCTTTTCAGGGCTCTGTCTAACAGTGAGGTGAATGGGAGGGCCTGCGTTGGCTGTCAACTCATTCCCATTCCTCAGCCAAATTGTCCAGTAGCCATTCTTGGGGCTAAGTCGAATATCTCCCTTTCTGTTGATGGATCTGTTTACAACTCCTAAATCCCACTGTGGTTTGCCTTTAACCTTGACCTCATAGTAGAATTTTCCTGAGGAGAAACCCTCCTTTGCCAGCACATTAAGGACATTGTCAAACCTCTCTGGTTTGCTCGGGATGTTCCTCTTTCTGTCTTCAACTCTGACTTGTTTCCCATCTGCAGAAATTGTGAGCTTGGGGTTTGCTGTGTCAGGATCCAGGGTTACATCCACAGCATACCGCTGCTTTTCTTTCAAGTCGGGATCACACAGCATACTTACTTCTCTCTTGACTGTGGTCTCCAGCTCGGCCAGGGCAACCTGAACTAAAAACTCGTCACTGGTAAGAGTCACACCAGACCAGTCCTTAACCTGGGGTTGAGAGATGGTAAGAGAAAGGAAATTCTTAAGGAATGTGACGGGGTCGTTTGTAAGTGAGACCTGATTAAGCTCCCCGTTTTTCTGCTTTATTTGCATAATTTCTCCCTCCAGTTCTTTAATGAATCCTTCTGCCTCTCTCTCAGATTTTTTCAGCTTTGTCTCAATTACCTCAGTCAGCTCAGCTTGGCTCTTCTTAATATAGTCCACCAGAGCAGTCATCGCATTCAAGCCGCATGAACGTGCCATTGCTGCATTTTTCCTGCTGGTCTCCACTGAGTTTTGAATCTCTTTAATTTTCTGCTGACGAGCCTGGATCATCTCATCTGTGTTTGTCTTTTCATTTCCCAGCAGGGTTTTTCTCAGTTGAGCCTCCTCCTCTAGAGGCACCATCTTATGGTTTTTATGGTCCTCTTTACAGGCCTCACACATAAATTCACGATCCACTCTGCAGTAATACTCCAAAGGCTTCTCATGGGTCTCGCATATCCTGTTCTCCAGGTTCTCAACTGGGTCGATCAGCTTGTGCTTCCTCAAAAATGGAACTGTCCGATGACGCTCCAGATGTTCCTCACAGAAGGAAGTGAAACACACTAAGCAGGACTTCAGGGCTGACTTTTCACATTTAGATATACCACATTGTACACTTCCATTTCCTGCTTGCGCTGAGGTACAGTCAGATTTTTCTTGAACTTTGTTTCTGATATGTTCAGTCATCCCAGCAATGACAGTGTTAACATTAAGAACTGGTTTTGTATAAAGCTCTTCTTTACACAGTGGGCATGGGAATGTTTTTGTCGTGTCCCAGTACTTTGAAATGCATTCAAGGCAGAAGTTGTGCCCACAGGGAATCGAGACAGGTTTATTGAACACAGCCAGACAGATGGAACAAAGAAAATTTTCCTCAATTATGAGACTTTTGGAGCAGGCCATGGCTAGAAAACATGAAGAGGAAAACATTTAAATTTTACAGCAGCAGTAAGATGTGTCTAGATAAATAGAAATCAGTTGTAAATTAAAGAAATACACTGGTTTAGATAAGAGACAGGACTATAAACTTGATAAAATGCAGCATTACCTGGTGTATGAAGGCTTTCCTTAAACTTTCAGATGTAAAAAGAAGTTAAAAGCAAACGTCTCTTCTCCTCCTCTTTTACTTTCACTTTCAGCAGTGACGGCAGAGTCCCCTCCCATTCCCTTCTGTAAATAGAGGAAGTTAACCCATGACAGGCTCAGTTTATCACTGACCCATATTCAGAGGGATTATTTTGATCTTCCAGAGTCACTACCTTAAAAACACAGGCTGCATCCCCAAATCCCATCAAATCTTGTACGCGGCCATATCTTTTCAGTGTGTATCACTCATTTGACTTTTTCATGTACTATGAAGCACAAATGAGAGCGCAACGTGCAGCACTTATTGTGTATGCATTTGCATTACATGATGGTTCTTATATTTGCATAATGAAGTGTAAAGACGCACACCCTTTGCGTGCTCTTCGGTGAAAACAACAGCTTCTCTGCATCCTTGGAGACCACTGTCAGAGCTAAAAGACTGTTTGCGTGTAGGCTCCTGTGCATTCACATATCAAATGCACATGTAGGTGTGAATGTGTTGAAAAAAAGCCTGATGACTGAAAAATTAGTGATACAATGTGCTTAACCTTTCAGTGACACAAATTAATTAGCCTTCATGTGGTTTTGGTTAATCATTCACAGTGGATAGGTGTGTGTGTGTGTGTGTTTGTGTGTGTTTGTCTGTGTAAATATGTGGGTGTACTTTATACCTCAGTACTCGGGTGCTCCATCATTCAACAGTTCTGTATTTAATGTAGTCTTACTGTGTTCATGTGAATAGGTGGTGCAGCCTCAGTGACTGATTATATCATTTAAAGGGAATGGGACTGAAAAAACAGTTAGATATGCATTGTCTTAGTATGTTGAATTATGTGTATGTACAAAGAAGCTCTCTTCTGGAAGAGACAGACCACCTCTGATCAGAGCTCTGTTAAGCCTAGTCTTATTCAAGCCTCCTTTCACCTCGATGCTGTAGCTACCATAAAACATTCAAACGACATTTGGATCAGACGGGGATTGCCTTTGATCCAGGTCTGTGTAGAGCTCCAGGACCCAAGCCCTTCTTCTCTGCAGGATGATAGGTTCATCGGATGATGAGAGGGAGTCGGGCTGTTCTCATCTCATTTCTTTTTTTCTTTTCACTTCTTCCATCTTTCTACCACTGGTGCTTTCTCTTCACTCCAATTCACCCCATTTTTTGACCCTTTGGGCTCACTTGTAGCTGCTCTTCTCTCCTCTCACCTCGAATACATGAATAAGATACTGGAAGAGCTCCAAGTGCTGGAGAACAGACCTATGAACTGAATTCCTTCTGGATGATGTCTGCTCTGTTTTAAACTGAGACTAAGTCTACGATAACGCCTGATCTCTGCAGCACATTCTGTAAGCCAAGACTTATCCTGTAATATACTCTGAACAGTGGATTGCAGGTTACATTGAATAATTCTAGTATAATCTTCAATTGTATGGCCAAATGTACTGTGTTTGTACACCGCTTTCTCCAGTTCGTTACATGGCAGTCATTCAAGGAAGGAGAAAGAGTCTGGTCTTCTTGATATTTTAATGCGAGCTCTGCATTTTATTACAGTTTATAAAACTTTTGGTATTTGCAACAGAACCATCACCTGAGATGTGAAACAATTCAAATGTAGGGGAAAAAAACATTTGACCTTTTGTAAATGTGTGTAAAAGTGCAACAGGCTGGGCTTACCCTCCAGCAGGGGGTGTTCATAAGCTGTGCCCTTTTCTGCTCTATTGTTCTCTTCAATAACACAGTAATGGAAAAAGGTGAACCATGCTGAACTGAGTATCTGGACTCCTTTGGATAGATGGAAAACTTGCAAATACAATATAATACAAAGACTAAATGCCAAAACATTTAACTGCCTATTGAAACTTCATCTTCCTCACCCAGATTGGGATTGATTTTTTTTTTTCTGAAATTAATTCAAAGAGATGACGTTCTTCTATTCTGAGCTGAATTCTTGAAAAAGCAGCAGATTTTTAGGAAATCATTTGAAAGGTCGGTATATAACCTGCCACATTGTGTCTGTGGGCTCTATGTAGCCTTGCTCTACTGTGAAAAAAGGTGACTCAGTCACCTCCATCACTCTAGTTTGTTTACTACTTGGTCAAAGCAGAGGGTTGTGTTATTTCCAACCCCCAGACACAACAGTTCTGGAGGGAAGATAAATAATTAGTCATGAGATGAGTTTCTGCCTTCATCCATCAGCCTGGGGAACATGGCTGCCATAGGAGAGCTGAAGCCAAATGAGAGTCCTCTCCCTCTGGTGTTTCTGCTCCACAGACACTCAGCTTTAGATTCCCTTCCTCAATGGGTTGACTTTGAAACACTCAAAAGCTGGCAAGGACAATTCAATCTTAATCAAGGTGCTCACAGATTAAAAGCAGTTTTTTTTCATAGTCCTTGTTAAAAGCAATGCTTTTAGCACTGGAAAGAGGGGGTAGAGATACTGCTCTACCTTTTCATCAGAATTAGAAGAATCAAATTAGAATCAAAAGTAGAAGAACTGAACCTCAGTTGAAAGTCAATTCAAAGCACATCCCATGTGAGGTAATTCATGCCATTTAATCCTTCATCTTTAACATGATGTCTTTTTCTCCACCTATAACATTTTTCATCTTCTTCTCTGGTGACTCGGCAGTGTGGTGGACGATTATTTTAAGCTTTGAGAGGTCATACGAGGAGGAGTATGTATGTGTCCCAGCAGCTGAAAATTGTTTGAAGTTCATTAACCCTCCTGTTACCCTCAGATTTACTAACATCTTTTATCCTTGGGGTCCATTTGACCCCAGCAATTTAAACCTACAGAAGTGGTTCTCGCACTTCTACATTTATGGCTATTTTACTTTAAGGCCCTAGAGCTTTTTGAAGATTATAAAGTTGCATGTTATAGTGACCTCATCTAAAACAACCAAAACAAATGTGTGTAAGATGTTGATATTTCTTATGTTTTATGCATCTAAACCAGCCTGGGGTCAAATTGACCCCAAGGAACACCAATGCGTACAGCACGTGTACAGGACATTTGAAAAATATCACCATGTTAATTTTATGTTTACCCAGTTGTCCCCATTAAATTAGGAAAAGTCATTAAATATGAAGCAAAAAAAAATAATGTCAAGCACTTATTTAGGGATGTTTAACATTAAAAGGGGTCAGATTGACCCCAAGGATAATAGAAGGGTTAAGAGACACATTGCAACCAAAACAGAAAATAAATATTTTGTTTCCACACCTAATTGTTCCCCAAAGGAGTAGACTGTTAGTAGAGGAGAATATTTGGTCTCTGGGGAATATTTAAGATATGTCAAAGTGTGAGGAAATGCTTTGAGAACTGAATGTTTGCTAATCGAATTGGTGCTACACACTACATTGGAGTCAACCCGGACATTTTCCTGAACGCTCAGTGGTGCCCAGAGATTAAAAGGCTCAGAAATCTTATTTCCAAATGTAAAGGCTGTTGAGCTATTTTATCTACACTCTTATTCATTAAGCGTGTGGTGACTGTTGGATTTACATCACTATGGCCTCCAAACACCAGTGGAGTTAGTTTCTGTGATAAGCTGCTTCCACTGTTGAATTATTCAGTCGCGCTGCTTGCCGGTCTCAGTGTCCGTGACTGAAAATTCGACAAGCGCTGAATGATTGAAGACTCAATGAGGTGAAATATTTTTCAGGCTACAAAATTCAAGAATTCCTGAGTGTTTGCTCTTTGTGAAATAGGATAAATAACTGCTTCTTTGTTTCCATCATTTCTTTTAAATTGTAGGACATGAGTTCTTTCTTTGCATGAATACATACTCTGGAATGCATATTATATACCATACATAATGTGAATAGTGACTTGAATTTTGATGGTGGCATTAGTTTAACTCTAACTTTAACTTCAGGGAAGACTGTTCCTGGAGAACAGAGAGATATAGGAAGCTAACAAAAGTGCTTTTATATGAGGAATGTTGCTTAGATTCATGCTCAAAATTAGAGTCCTACAGATTTTCATTCAATTAAATCCTGGTGTGATACTATCTATGGTCTGTGTTTTTTTCCAGCTGAAGTATTTGTATTTAAATTAAGTAAATACCTCTCTGTATAGTCATTTTCATTGTTACTCCAAACCTGGATTAAAACTCCCTCAAAGACTTGAGAGATTTTACATGAATCAGTGCAGTTTTTAATCTGTTCTTTGACCACAGTGTCACTGTTCACTCTCTGCAGCCACTGAATCTAATGGATCACTGCTAAACAGAAAATCTCCCACTGCTGCTACTGCTGTTTATTGTGAAATAGTCACAAAAAACAACAGTGTATTTGTCACAGAGGTTGGCACCGACAGCCACAGCTCATCAAAGAATGTGGCAACAAATGTGACATTGCCATTTTTAACATTTTTAGTCAGCTACAGAGAGCTGTGAGATGAAGTTGTGCAGGTGACAGGCTGCACTCCAGCTCCAACTCTAACTCTCAACATGGTACAAAGCTCCTTTGACTGTGCCCCGCTGATGTGTGAAAAGCTACTTCTACAGTGTTCAGCAGGACAACAGATTGCAATTATTCAAACCTATTATAACTGACTTCTCTATTAAAGCAAAGGGAGTTTTCAGTGGCTGCTCCGTAAAGAGATACTCCAGTTACTATGTTGTATTTTTGACATAGGGACTGACTAAGTAGTGTTGCTATCACTTAAACAGCAACTCTCATTACCACAGGTGAAGCCAAATCAACCAAGACTAAATACCAAGTACCAATCTGATACCAGTGCATTAAAAAAAACAAAAAAAACTACAACTTCCATACTGGTAACGACACATCCTCCTGTACTGTAATGAACTATATGAGCTATATTGATCCTCCAAACCTTTATTTTCATTTATCTTCATTGCATTGTGCAGCATTTTACACATTTGATAAGACCAAGATAAAGGTTTGATTTTTAGAGTCCCAGTGTTAACTGTGGTTGAAATAGAGCAGTAAAGAATAGTTTCAGTTTCACACACTGGTTGTTGGTTTTTGTTCCTCTGTCTCATTCTCATCACTTCTTTCTTTCTTTCTTTGACATCAACCACTTGATCTTCCATTTTCCAAAGTGACTAGTCCAGCACCTGCCTTTGAAACCTCCTCTTCTGGAGCTGTATGTCTCCACTTCTCTTTTCTTTTTTTCAGTCACTCTCTACAGCTTCAGCCACATTTAATGACGTGGAGTTGCAGCCTTTCCTTGACTGTCACAAAGGGGCTTTTAACAAGGCCCTGCACTCTTTTTGCTCTTTCCTTTTCATTTTACCGTGAAGTCGCCGCTTTTCCCTCCACCCCTCTGTAATTTAGTCTTTCTCTGATGGTAAAGTGTCTAGGTGCCTGACAAAAGTATGGAGACAGATGGGAAGTAGTTAGAACCTATTAATTCTTTTAGGTCTTAGTAAACACTGAATGCCAAGAACAGGGTTGGTTTTACAATCATGTCTTGAGTGAGTTTTTATGTTTCAGTTAACAAATACATTTATGGAAAAGAAAAGAGATATTATGCATGTTCTTAAAAAAGTAAAACGACCAGTCAGTAAATTCTTAAGATGATCAATAGAAGATTCACTTTCAGCAATTCTGATAAATAATTTAATTCTCTCAGATGCTAAATATTTATCTCATGTAAAATTTTGTGTATTGTTCCTTCATTTTCTATGATAACATTAAATCTCTTTGGGCCATTGTTTAGATGCAACATATTATTTGAAAATGACTTTGTGCTTTCTGGAAAGCTTTATACATGTATTGATTCAATGAGATACTAATCAGCGGATTGGTTGATAATAAAAAGAATAGTCATTACAGATGTACAGTGATTAAATATATTATATAACTCAAGTCTGTCTCAGCTAATAGATGAAGGAATGGGTGCATGTGTTTTTGTGTGATTGCAGATCAATGGAGATCTGATATCCTTGGGCTTATATTTGTATTCATAACGAACAAGGAAATTAAAGCCAACTAAATCACCTCAAGCTCCCTGCATTTCAATTATAGACAGTATAAAAGAGTTATTGATCCATAGCAGAGGAGACACACAGGGAGGCAGAGAGATTTTTAAATACTCATCAGTCGTCACACTCCTATAAGGTTTGGTAAATCTCTTCTTTAATTGATTCTTAGGAGGAGGCAAGAGCCAGTGAGCTTCAGCCAGCAAAGTGAGACAGTTAAAAGTAATGGTGTTCTAGTCAGGACCACATTCTCCTGTGAGTCTCTCAGCACTGTTACCCTAGTAATCTCTATCGTCCTGTGGTTCTCCTGAAGCCCCCGGTGGTTTCTGGTGTTCCATCATCTTTAGGCTGTCGTAAAGAGCAGGGATGGGTGGCGGCTCAGGTTCATTCAGCTTTCCACCTGACCATGATGATAAATGTGAGAAAAACTCAGTTCACACATAAACCACAGAGCCTCCCCATCCTCACCTTAACACACCTCACCCCCACCCAACACCCCCAACTCCTCTCTCGATTGGTTTAACAGTAGGATCTAATGTGCGCAGCCAGCCATGCAGTGCAGAAGCTCCAGAGGTCAACCGGCCATCTCCCAGATGTCCAGTAAGACTCTGTAGTCCCATGGATAGATTTCCTGCAGGGGGTCAGAGCTGCTATTTGAAGCCAGTGTTGACATTTCATGTTGGAAAAGATACACAAAACAACTACAAAGAGATCCAAAATGACCTGGAATAGACCCAAATTGTTAAGAAATGAATTCAAAACAACTCAAAGGAGGCACAAAACTACTACAAAAACAAGCCAAAACACACAATTTCCCAAAAGATGCAAAATGACTCGAAAGATGAGCAAAATTGCCACAAAGAGAGATGGAAATACTAGGAGACCACATAAAGAAACATAATTATGTCAAAGAGACACAAAATTACTACAAAGTGACGCCGGTGAGGACCACAAAAAGATGCCAAATGAACATAAAGGGAAACACAAAGAGTACAAATGACACAGCCACACTGTTTGTGTCTCTGAGTCTGGGGCTTCTGTTCCAAGCCTACATGAGTGAGGAACCTTTTCCTTGTCTTTGCCCAGGGCCCCTTGTCTCAAGATGCATCCATTTCTAGCCCTGTCCCTCATTGTTTCTTTCTTTTTGTCTCTGTTTTCTTTGTGTATGTTATCTTCCTTCTGTGCCACCTTTCCCCCCTCAGTGTCTCCCGTAACACCACAGACGGTCTTTGTGAAAGATGGGAGGGATCATTGAGGATTTCTATCTATCTGACCCTGTCGTGCCCTTGATCTTCCTCTCACAGCTTGATCTATCACACACACAAGTGCATTTTATTGTTGTTTGGCAGCCAGCTCTTGGCCCATGGCTCTACTTGTCTCTCTCTTGGCCCCTCTCATTATTACAGTGAGCCTTCCTCTGTTGGGAATAAGCCAACATATTTGCATTTCCTCTGTACTGCATTTTTTGTGGCATATGAAACCACTCCCGATCTTAAAGTCTAGGTTCTTTCAGATATTGTGACACGGGAGCTCTTATGATCACATAAAGGTCATCCCCTCATGCGCTCTTGAAATATTTATCATCAGCTCTTAATGGCTCCCATCAAACAGTAAAAACACTTAAATACCTCACAGAGGCAGTATTCAGATGTTGGATGTTTCACAAACAGTGATGGGAATTGATACAGTTGACTACCAATACCAATATCAATACCAATATACCAATGCCAATATCAATTCTGCTTATTGATCCGATTCTTAAACAATTTCTGATCAATTTTCTATGAGGGGGGAAAAAAGGCTTTTTCCACTCAGTCCGTCAGTTGTGCAGTGTAGACCTACTGTATAGACTATGACAGCATCTTTATTGTTCATTTTGTCAACTGCACCAGGCCCAGTCAAACAGGCTCCAGCAGTCTCCATTTCAAATATGAAAGGCTATTTATACCACGGTGCAGCTGAATACATGATCAACTTTGTTTACTGAGGGATGTGCGCATTGCATATTACCCTCTCTGCCCAGCAAATCAGCACTTTAAATTCAATATTTAATCAATAGTCGGTCCATCTTGCAGTAGTCCAAAGTTGAAACCTTGAGTCAGAGTCTCTGCACTCCCTCTGTCCCTACAGAGGTCTCTTTTGGTGCACAGGCATATGGACATGTTGTCTTTTCTGAGCTTCAATACAGAAACACTACAAGTTAGCACCTTTAGATACACCTGCTGCTTTCTGACACCAAAATCGAAGAGGTGGGAACAAGTTTCCCTGATTGCTGTTTGAGTTATTCACTGTCATGACATTTTTGTTTCTCCTTTTGCAAGTAGAGGGATGGTTTCACTTCCACCTCATCAAAGTTTAAACAGTGTCTCTCACTTTCACATGAGGGGAATTCGGGGACCTTGCGTAGTGGGTGTATATACCGGCCTCGCTCTGAAAAACATGCATGCATCGATTAAAGGAATCGATAAGCCCGGGGGTACGCCCCGGTGCTAATGTTTCAGACAACTTGGAACCGGTTCTCAGCTGGATCCAGCTCTTAATTCCCAACTGTATTCACAAGTGTGGTGGTTTTAATTCAAAGACACTGTCTTTTCCTGCCTGCTTATTTTGGCTCTGTCTGTCACCATATCCGTCTCTCCTTGACCCCATCAAGCAACAAATATCCATTGTGCCGAGAAAATATAATCATCTGCTTGACAATGTGAAAAAATTAAATCCCACCAACATGTCCAAGACGTGAGCCATCTCTCCCTCTTCACTGTCTCATGCTCGTTCTGATCCTTTCCCACACAAGCGACAGTGTCTATATTTTTTGACAGACTTTCTTATCTTGCTGCTGTACTGATAATCACGAAGTGTATGTACCATATTTAACAACCTGTTTCACAATGCCTTGTTTTAGAAACATAACAAGCTAAATATATAGCATTTACAACATATTGTTCTGATACAGTGGCACATTAAACAGATTTATGCAGTTATAATATCTCCACAAGCCCATATCCACAAAATGTGATTTTATTAATTTTTGAGCAATTAATTTTAGGGAAAACAATAAGACGTTTTTCTTTGGCCTGGTTCCCAACACATTTTGATTAAACCTCTCTGTAACAGGAATCGTAATTAAAATCAACTACAATTGATAGATAACGGTCAAAGTGTACAGACATCTCTTTAGCAAATCTCTCCGGCGACTTGGCAGTGACAACGAGTGTTGTCTCTTTGAATTGTCAGTTCATATATATTATGAGGGCCGCAGGGTATTGTAGCATTGCGTTTGTTGTATCAACACCGCAGACACTTTGTTAACAGCCTTTTAACATTCCCCTGCTGCAGCTTATGGGTTTCATTTCCCCCCAGGTCTCTGTATAATAAGGAGAGGTTGTTCATTTAATCTGAACTCAGTACAGCAAATGATTAGATGGTTAACTCTCAAAAGCTGAACAGGCGATCATCAGAATAGTAGGTAAAGTAGATGTGCTTTCAGAGTTTACATTCTTTGTGCATGTTGTCTGTGATGTGATTGTGGGGCCTGTCAATTCATCTCATGAGAGTAGGGACATTGCTATTTTATAATAATGTAATTGTATCAGCAAGAAGTTAGGAGGAGGTAGCTCTCTCGGTGAGGGATACACCGAGGATTAGCTGCCGATCACGATCAGCCAACTTTCATTAAAAAAAAATGTGATATTGATACAGTAGATTGTAATTCCTTGCCCCAATCACTTGTGGTTAATGCTCTGATGTCTGCGGCTAAGAGGAGTTTGTGTAGTTAGTGTAGTCCCGCCTGCCACCTTGTTCAATGAGTAGATCCACTATGGCCACGAAAATTAAACGACATGTTGGTCGTGTGGGACTTTTACAAAATGTGTGATCTGATAGAACGGAGGCCATCTGCAGTGCAGCCAGAAATATCAGTACCAGGCATGGATCCACAGACCTTACTCACCGATTATTGGTATCAGTATCAGCAGCAAAAAAGGGATTTGCGTTTAACCAGTATTTGACCATAGGCAGAGTAGTCATATACTGGGTTTTGACCTAGTCTTGTATAATGTGTGTTTTCTTGATATTATTCTCATAGTTTTTCTCCCCCTCAACCTTCTCATTCCCTGTTTTCATCTGAATGAAATGACTAATTTCGATTCATTCTTAGAAGGGAAAGCCTTAAAATACGCTTTCATTTGTGGTGCTGCTTCTTCCCTTTTATCTTAAGTAAGCAAAAATGAAAGTAAATAAATGCTGTTTGACTGAGTGCCTAAAAGTGGCCACATGTAGGACGGTAATACAAAGCAGTTTTTTACCCTTCCATCTCCTTCTTCCCACTGTTGCTTTAAATCTTGTGATATTCTGGGCTCTTATCTCCTCATCTCTCCATCAGTGCCTCCCCTCCTCCTCCACCTTGTCGCTGCCATGCAGCTTTCAGTCACAACTCCAGTCAACCATCCCCACAGCTGAAGAAAGGTCAACCATTAAAACAATAACAATGACCTTGATTCTGACAGGTTTAACAGATAAAGCAACTGACCATAGCTACACACCTCATGACTCTTACTTCTACTCCAGGTGTTATATCACTCTGGTGATGGATGGCCTCGTACTCTCTGTTGGACCATCTGGAGGTTACACCCATGTTGTTTTTTTTCTTTTTCTTTTTTTCATTGTGTCAAAGCTTCTGTGTAGAGCATCAGGTCAGGCTGTCAAGTTTCTCCATCAAGTTTGATGACACGTAACAGTCCATGTCATGCCTGTCTCTGCTGATGAACATTTGTGTGTGACCATGTGTGCTGCTTTTGCCTTCAGGGACCATAAAGTGCCGCTCACTCTCTTCTGTCCAACCTTGGTTTATCAATGTAGTGTGCAAGACAGATGGAAACCTTGGGCAGCTGCTTTCACACTATCTTTTTGGATCAAAGGGAATTAGCAATCCCATGCCTTTTTATAAAGCAGAAAATGAACATGGGAATTAGATGGTGTTGTGTTCACATGTTTAATTTGAAAAGGATGACCTAGGAAACAGCACAGAATTCTTTTTATAAGAGAAAGTCTGTCAAAATAAAAAGGTCTGGGGAAATATCAAAAATGCGCCTTTTCCTCTAGAGGTAGTGTATCAGTAAGTGAAACTGACAGGATGAGCTTAGGAACTGTAAAGAAACATTTGAAGGGCATTTAGGTACTGTTTTCTTTACAGCTCTACAGCAGTGGTGATGGTTACAACTACAAAAGCTTCAGCTAAGACAAGAGATCAGCATACATCCTCTGGTTGGGGGCTACTGTGAGACGCTATTGGAAAGTGAAAAGACTGTCTAAGGCTAACTGGTTAGCATGATAGAAACAAAAGCTTATACTTACTTACACTTATAACCTCTCTTTTAGACTGGTCAGTAAACAGCCGTCAGTGCTAACGGGCAAAACTTACAAATAGCAAATTTAAATGCTGGTTAATATGCTGATGTTGAGCATCTGCTTAGCCGTGCAGCTTCCTTTGGCGAATGTTTGTGTGGTCATTCGTTCATGAAACTATCTTGAAGGACGTGTTCATTTTTTGAAAGTTAGACAAGAAAGAAACTTCAGCTGTGTAGTAATGTGCTTGTGCTTTGGCCTTGGTGGTGCACAGCAGGCTGCACTTATGTATACATTTCTCTCTTTTTTTCTAACTTTTGACAAAGTTTTTTTTCTTGCGTGATTTTCAGAGCAGTTATGTGTTGTGTGCTTTAGCGGACAAGATCTGCATAATTTCAGTCAGATTGATAATCTTATTAGCACTTGTAAATGGGGAGTTCTTCCATCTCTCTCTTCATCTTTCAAACAGAAAAATATAGACACTGCTGTTTACTGTCAAATAGATAATGCATATATTTTGTGTTTTTTCAGCATCAAAAACTTGCACAGCTTATTTGGGGTTTACTGAAAAACCCTAAAGGGGGTTTAATTTTAAAAGCAATACACACCTTCAATCCCTGCAGTCCCAATATCCCATCTTCTGTGATTACTGTGGCAATGGATTCAGAGCCATTTGGATGGAGAGGCATGGCAAGATAAGAGCTCTGGTTGCTTCACTGGAGTTGTTGACATTTTCTCATTTTCTGACAGAGGTGTCAGTAAAATATATGGATTACCCTGACTAATTGTTTGCTTCCTGCTCCTGTGCTGTAATTGGCAGGTAATGATGAAATGTACTTGTTGCTGAACAGCTGTGTTGAATAATCTGAACAGACAAAATGAAAGCCTCCTGAATGATTCGGTTTTTTTGCTGTGAAGCATTCTGAGTTCAGAATGCCTTTACATTTCCCTGCTTAAATCCTCATTCTCCATGTCATTGTATTATGGTATATTGTGGCCCTTGGGGCACCATGCTATTTCCCAGGGAATCAGTCCTCCACTGTGACCTATTTTGAGTTTCTCCAGAGCGTTTTTTTTTTTTTTTTTTTATGAAAACGTGAGCTTATTCTACCCTTTTCTGAGGTGTGTATATAGATTAAAAGGATTTTTGCTGGATTTTTGCTTTTGCTGGAGAAAATATCCCCATATTTTCTGTTTGGACTAAAATTTGTGCATTTAGGCTCTTTGATGCCTCCTAAGTAACAGCCCCTTATACGTCATCTGTCTAACTGTAAACCCTCTTGGTTACACAAAGAAACTTTGCACCAAGGCTCACTCTGTGAAATCTCATTGGCTGCAGGAGATGACCGGATAATGAGTTAATTGGTCTTGTGAAAGAGCTGCAATTTCTTTCATTGGTAAATGGATGTCAGGGAAGCCATTAGATGGGCGGCCAGATTCATTACATCGCTGCACCCTCTGCAGTCCACAGTGTCTAACTGATGGAGATGTCTGGAAAATGTATGGATCTATCTTTCCTATGCTTGATCCAAGAGATAGAGATGCTAGTAGGGCACTCATTGAGGCCCCCACCCATTGTGTATCTCCTCTTTGTATAGCAGCACTTCTGTGGGGCTCCAGTGGGCTCTCATATTGTAGTTAATCAATATCTTGGGTAGGATCTCATTTCTCTTGTCTGTTTTTGTCTTTCCTCACAAACTCATGGGAGCTGGAAAGCCTGGAGACAGACACTGTATCTGTGGTGAATGAATCAAATAGACATTCAGTCTGTAGTATTGCCATGTTCCTTTGTAAAGTTACGCCGTGAAACATGATGAACACCAAAGCTAAAGTAACTTTTTCCAAGGTCTTGCACATGCTTTTGACATCAGTCAGCATTGTTACCTTCAAGTTTGACAGCAAAAGATAGGGGAATACTCCAAATGGCTTCACCTCTCCAAGGTATCTTACCTTATCCACTGACACCTGATAAAAAATGATTTATGTTGCTCTCACCTTTGATGAGGCAACATCACACCAAAATGAAGGAGGCTTTTCAAAGAGAAATTCTATTAAATTATATTCTATTATTAGTCTATTAAAAGTCCTTGTGGATACCCCAGCTCTAATGAGACTAACATATTTTTCAGCTGCATGCTCACAGTTTAAATGTGATTTATGACTAAGAATTCAACTGTATACCCCAACCATAATCCCCCCAATATGTTTAAGATGATCAAGAATATAGTCCTGTCCGCCTCAAAAGAGCAAATAAAGCCTTGATGATGTTCAATATCATGAGTGCCATGAGAAAATACTTAACTTTTCCAGCTCTGTGGAGGTGATGGATTTGGTGTCTTTGCCATGGAGACTGAAGGAGAGTAACTGCTTGCGCACATCAAGTCTTCATTCTTGTTCCTCCATCAAGGACTTTGTATTTACCAAGGCTCCCTGTTGGCAAAGAGAAGGGGTCACAAGAAATTCAGAAAGTGAATTGGCGCACAAAACCACAATTGATGTTTCTGCAAAAGCTTAACTGAACAGTCTGTTGTTGGTCCGTGTGTCATGTCCTAAGAGCTACACGGTCTTCCTTTGCACAGTTAGACTCCTGCAAGATCCTATCAGCAATTGCTGAACCATAAATGTGAATGGGATCGCCATTGGCAGATATCTAGGTTCTTGCTGTTTTGCACTACTTCAATTCAACTTTGTAGCATTTGTCTGTAAATATTTTGTTTGCCATACATCACTCAACACACACTGCAGGGAAGTTGCTCTAATGTCAAGCATATGTGCAGGGAAATGAGTGTTAGATAACTGCTTGAAATTCAGACAATTAGCATTTGACAGTTGCTCATTAAAAAACTCTTGATGGGTATGTTCAGGAGAAGACAGGCCGAGAAGAAACTGCAAATGTGCATGTAAGGCTTTCTCTATTATTTATATAACTGGTAAAAATACACACAGTACTCTAGGTTTTCTTATTTATCATCTATAGTAAATACAAATGATTGATGGCATTAGATAGTAAATAATACGTATTAGCTGGCTGTTTGTGTTTTTGTAGATGATATATTACTTTAACATTTAGTCAGAAAATCTACATTTCTGTGTTAAGGAGCATTTGTCCATGCATCTCGTCTATCACAAATCACATACAGTGTAGTCACAGTGTTAAGATGGTGACATTTTTTGGTTATATCTACACTGAATCACTTGGGAATTGCTACATAGCTAACGTTAACATTCACAGCAAACATTGAACTTGCCGACAGCGTGTTTTGAGTATCTATTTTAAGATCAGTGTGGTGGATGATAGAAAAGTAGTTGTAATAGTGAAGAAAACCTCCTCACAGCAACTACACAGCTGTACAATCAGCTGTAATCAGCATTTTGTGAGATCAAGCTGTTGGATATTCTTCATCGGGAAAGTCAGACACCTGACCTTGATCCAACCGGGCTGGTTTCCAGTTACCGGAGATCACACTAAAAAGTCCCTGCTGACATCTGCTGATGTCTGTGGGTTTGCAGACTTAAGACAGTTACTGAATTGATTGCTTTCGGGTTGTTAGATATGATATGTTCCAATGCACATCAGGAATGTCTATAATATAGACTTTGACCATGCACGACTGAATGATATTATCATTCAGTCGTGCATGGTCGACTGTGTGGCTTCTACAGGTTTGCTATTCACATGATCTCACTATCAGTACCGTTCACTTCACGTGAACTTGATTTGTGTCGGTCTCATACAATCAGTTTATTTCGGAAAAAAAAAGCTACTGAATCACAGTGACAAAAACTAAACTTACCACCGTTCTTATTCTGACTGGTCTGTTCTTTCAGTGATGACAACCATTCATCAAGTCTCAGTGGCGTTTGATATGTACTGCAGACATGAAGGTAATCGATCACAGTCTCGGTTATATCATTGGAAGATGATGTTTCAATTACCAGTTACCATTTATAGTTCCAGCCTCGATCCATGTGTGGGAAGCTCTAACACCCATGAGTTCAGTCAGCTGCCAAATGATGCTGCATTGATGTTGATGGCTCTGTGGAAATCTTTACCTGGAAATAAAATATAAGCAAATATGAGCATCATGACATGATTTATTCAGGTCTCACACAACTCTCGCTTCTGAGTTGCACTTGCATCCACCAACTGCAGAGACCTTGTTTTAGTGCATCATCGTGCAACAACTAAATATGACTACAAAGAGGGGAAAAGACTATTGACCAGCAGATTTTGTGTCATAGCATATCATTAATGTAATTAATAACATCAATAGCAACTGACATGAATTTGCATATTTCAGTTAGTAATGTGTATATCACACATCCATATCATCTTTTGACTATTTTCTTTTTTTTTTTTTAATCATATTTCGTATAAAGACAAATCACTGCTTTCATCCAGGTCATCTACATGTCCCCCCCATCACAGCTGACTTCCTGCTCACATGAAATTACAATGTCGTTAATGTTGTGTCTCTATCCCACTGCACACCACATTCTGAGATATCTGATCATATACATTTTGATGTCATTTTACATTTCTGATGTCTGCTGACCCAGTGACACCAACAACAATATGTGTCAAAATTACTTTTGTATTTGTTCTCTCTGCAAACCTCTTGTTTGATTGAACCGTTGAGTGGTTCTGATGAAAGAGGCCGCTTGTTTTCTCAGGGAGAACCATTTTCAAAGTCACTCACATGAAAGTAATTGAAAACCTCAATATTAATGATGGAGAAACAAACAGATTCCAATGCCCTTAATCTGTGAAATTAGGAAAAGCAGTCTGCTGACATTTACATGCAGCTCATCTGTGACAGGATAACAAAAAAGACATTAATGCATTTCTCAAAGGATAACTTTGAGAAATAATTAAAAAAAAAAAAAGTGTCAACAAAAGACTTTCTTTGCCTCGACAAATCTCCAGCTGGTGCAAAACCAGTCAAGCAAAAAATGTAGGATGTAGAATTTTTATTTATTTATTTAACCTTTATTATTTAACCAGGTGAGTCATTGAGAACAAATTCTTCTTTACAATGACAAATCTAATCTTGTGTCCATGTGTTCATTGTCGAGTCATCTCCTGATTTTTGTCACATAAATGTTAGAAAAAAGTCTCTTTCAGAAAAAATGTTGTAGTAATTCTGATGACTTTTCCTGAACATATACATAATTATATACAACCAAAAGAGATCAGGAGCAGTGAGCTATTTACAGCTTTGACATAAAACCTTTCTTGATCCAAAACTTTTGATCAAACTCCTCCCGTAATGATAGTCCATTCATGAACTGCATTTCAGTTCATTCAGGTTCTTTCAAAGTCAAAGTATGAAAACTAAAAGTTTTTTTTTCTTCTTGTAGATTTTACAACTTTATAATTTAGTTGGCTGTGCAGTTGGTTTTTGCCCACCTAATACATTTTCTTTTTTGTCTCATTTGTCTTCTTGAGTTTGCTTGTTAAGCTGTGTAGTAAACATAATTTGGTGGTGAGAGTAGTGCAGGTAGAGACAATACATGATGTAATAGAGAAATTCAAGAATTAGCACAGTGATGCAGGGAGCTGGTGTTTAGTGATTGAGTAGTCAGACTGGCAGACTTGACACTTTTGGCTTTCCCTGCAGCAGTGTGCCATTGCTGTAGGTGCTGAAGAGTTGCTCAAACATTTATAGCAAACTGAGTTTACAAGTGAAGGCGATGCATCAATTACACATAGACTTACCAAGTAAAAAAAACATCAGGTTGCTCGCAACAATATCACACTTCATAAAGCACTAATGATGCTCTTGCAGAAGTTTTCCAGCACTGGGAGATGCACTGCCACATCATCATCACTGTGTGTGTGCATGTGTGTGTATTGTGTATCATTTCAGTGCATATAACACATCTGTCATGTACTTGCATACATGTTTATTTGATCCTCTTAGAGACTCCCTGCTGCGTATTTTCAGGCACAAGAGTGAGAGAGCCATAATTGCCAGACTTTAAAAGCACTGGCCTTTTCTGAGTCAAATAACATGGGACTTTGAAGAGAGCATCTTCATGTCTTCAAAGGGAGACCAGGGAGGGGAGAGAGAACGACAGATCCGAGATGAGGGAAACAAAGAGAGAGGGTATAGATAAATATCTCTGACCACACGCCTTCATCACAGTGACCGCTCGTCTCCCCAGACACCCACTTAGACGAAGAAGAGGATCTTTACTGGTCAATGTAGAACCTTTTTATCAATTTAAGTCATTATGCGACACATCAAAGTTCAGACATATGTTAAAATGAGGTGTAAGCAGCCTGGGCTTCCTAATTGACTCTCCTCCATTAAACAGTCCCTAAAGCAGGCTGCGGAGATGTTTGTAATGATGCCCGTGTCTGCTTTTTAACATTGAAATCAATGTGAATCCAGTGATCTGACAGAGGTAATGAGACACACAGCAAGTTGTTCCCCACATATATTCCCACAGCTCATTAAACCCTTTTTGTATTTGAGTCTTGGAAAAGGTGGCAAAGTAGCCTCGAGAAGTATGGGAATTCCCTCCTTTCAATCTTGATTTCTTAAGGAAGATTTGAAGAAGTTAAAAATTAAAGCTGTGAAACATAGTGAGACTGCTCTTGTTCGTGTTTAAGCTTCGTTTTTCTCTCTTTAATGTAGAAATTCTGATTGTGTTTCATATGCTAGGCTGACCGTTCTTTCTCCTTCAATATGATTGTACGTTTCTCTCATAATCCAGAACGTACAGCTATTTCACTACTTTTGTCCCTTTGTTTTTTTCCTCTGAAGTACTGCGTTTGAGTGACAAGATGGCAGCGGAGTATTTTCTCTGTTGCATGTCAGTGATGGATTGTTTTGACTGACAGCACTCTGTGGCAGATTTTTTTGACACCCATTATTCTTTTGACTTTATCTTTATTGTGACTGTTTAAAAGTTTGTTTTGTCCCTTTCAGGCTGCTCTCTCTTTTTTGTGCCATGAGGGGCTTTCTTTGTCTGCTCAAATCCATGTTGTCTTCATGACTGACTGGCTGCTGAGCAGGAGAACTGAATGTCATTGAATGCATCGGGCAACGCTCATCACACCACTCTGATGAGTCCTCAAGTCACAGTCTGACTCACTGTATAATGGATGAGCCAGATGAATCACATGAGGGAACCTTTAAGCTGTCATCTTTAATTAACTTATAACTTCACCTGAGAACCTACTTCACATTACACGGTTTGGGCTTAGGAGCACATTTAGTTCAGTGTGTGTTATTTTATTATATCTAAACGTAAGCCATGCGCCCTGCTGTTGCTCTGCTTCTGAATATTTCCCCCTGATTACGGAAACACAGCAGGAACTTTTTCCAATTACTTTTTTCTAGAGGAGGTCTTTTTGGCCATTGCTATAGTAATTACCAGTGTGTCTATCATTGTTCATCCAGTATCCTCTCATACTGAGCTGTGACATATTTAATAGATATAGTAAAACCAATTTTATATTGCTCTTCTGCAGGATTAGATTAGCATTTGATGTACCATATGCTCAGGGCCTGTTCCTAAGTGATGAGTTGAAGAAGTCTTTTATTGACTATAAATAAATCCATTTTCACTTGTCCATCATCTTTGTTATCAGGGAAAAGTGAAAAGAAAATAAAGGAAGGACCCACTGAGGGGATTCAAGTTAAGTCAAACAAACAAAATCAGATATAAAATCTGGTAAAAAAAAAAAGTGTGAGAGTGTGCTGGTGTGGCAGCCTATGAACGCCAATGATTGATGGAGACTAGAAAGTGGTACTGTATCAAGTGGTGTGTAACCAGTGACACCCATGTTTGTTTCCATGGTCCCTGTCACAGCTCCTATGATTTTGGGTGTGTTGCTTAGAAACACACTCTCTCCCTCTTTCTCTTACACACACACACACACACACACCACGGCAAACTGCAGTCACTGCCAGAGACTAACGCTGAGCCACCATGGCCAGTCAGCAGGAACAGCTCATAATCCCAGCTCGTTCCAAGGGGAGCTGGAGGACAGGGAGGGGGGTGTTGGTGTTGGTGTGGGTGGTGGTGGTGGTGCTGTAGGGATGGGCAGTGAATGAAAGCAGCAAGAAGAGGCTGTCTTTGCTTACTGGCCTCCTCCTCCATGCTCCTGCTGCTGGGTGTCATGCTTCTGTCAGGATTGATGCTGACCAGCTCTGGGACCTCAGAGGTCCTCCACTTAATTACCAAACACCTCTGTGACTCCATTAACACGTAGAAGGCTGTGAACAGGCCGCTGTGTACAGACATCTACTTGACTGCTGCTCCCTCTCTGGCACTCGACAGTGATAATGAGAATAATTGAAGTTTTTTAGTGGTCAGCTGTGATTTACCCACTAAGGACACTGCTGGTATAGGTACAGTAAAGATATATGTATTATGACAAATGCATGAAATGAATAGATCTGATATGAGAGCATGGACAAAAAAAACAAATACGTTTTTCATCTGCTCAGTACAGCTTTCATGCAAAAATATTAACTCCTTCTCAGGATTGCACCCTGCTGAGCACAGCCCGTGTCCTGATCGTGGAGTCGGCTAAGCATCATGGGATTCAAGTGGATTTAATTCTTGAAATCATGAAGTGTTTTCAGCTTTAACCTGCTCAGTCTAAAATAAATAAAGAAAAAATAGCGAGTCTCCTTGTTTATCCACTCAGCCTAAAGGAAAATATATTTGTGAATAGATTTAAGCTGCAGGTTCGATTGTTAGTTTTCTCAACACTGTAATCTTTAGATTCCTCATGCTATTGGGTTGTGCATGTCACTGAATTTTAAGATCAAGCTGTTGCATCTTTTAGCCTATTATCTGTTTCCTGAAGGCCCTTGTTTAGGTATTATCTGTAGGTCTTTTTATGCGGCATTTTCATCATACTGGAATTACTGTAATTTCCAGTTTCCCGTGTGTAAATGTCATAACAACCAGAAAACTTGGATTATCCTGGAGGCTTTAATATCTCCGACCTGACAATTACTAATACAGACGTGCCTAAAAATAAAACACATATGGATGTGTCACTACAAGGGACTGTTGTTCAGTGTAATTAAACCTCTATCTAATAAATATGACATTATATTAGTGCACAGCGTTTCTGACGCCCACAGAGTTGTCTGATGATGTGCACACTCGCAAATTGTTACTCTGGGAATCCATATGGCGTGAACATCATTAGACTTGCTGTTGATTTGTGATTTAGTTGGGCTTAATGCTTGTCACATCTGTTTTCTGCTAACCAAACCATTATGCTAGCTGCCTGTAGCTAATGTGTTGCCACTATAACATTCATGCATAACTATTGAATTATACGAGGGCACACTATTATGTATATACAGTATGAGTAGTCTTTTCACTTTGACCCTTTTTGACTCCCCACTGACCCTGTAGATGAATCGTTGTGTCTTAATTGCTGAAGCTCTTTCAAGTGTTTTTGTAATTAGCACTACCACAAACATAATGCACAAGTAGCTCCCCTGCAGCAGCTAGTGATAAAGTTCCTTCATCAAGACCCAATCGAAGGTATTTCAGGGAGATGACAGTGTTTGTTGTTTGGTATCTCCTCCCACATTTTCCCCATCACTCTGGAAATTTGAAGAGGTTACTTTCAGTTGTAAATCCACCTCTGTAATCTCTTGGCTCCCACTGCCCCAGACATGTTTTAAGTCAAATTTCCTTCGTAGCATGTTACCACCCTCGCTGTCATACTGTCTGCACGCAGACCTGTGTGTTTCTGGCTTTTTAAACAGCAGACAGAACACGGTTGTGAGAGCTGGGACTAACACAAGCAGGGTCACAGGCATCCTGAAAAAACAGACAAATTATCTCTGTCGGTGAAAAAAAATGTGAAAAATGAATTGTCAAATATCTTCAAGATATCGCCCAAATCTCAGATGTTTACAGGTTCTCAGATGACTTTTTTTTTTAGGAGTCTGTTTCTTATTTAGTGTGTTTGTATTAAAACAAAAGACCTTCGTGTCTGTGGCATATTTCACAATTGAAGGCAGTCGTAGGTGGTGTCTCTGGACTCCAGTTTTTCCTCGCTGCATTCCTGAAGGTACCAGAGAAAACTTAGTCAGATGCTCCTCCTTGCCTCGGTGGTGCAACTCATCAAAAACAAAAGAGAGAATGAATGCATTAGAATTACCTGTTCCCCAGTGCTCACATTGCCTGAAGTTGTGTTTTGCCTTATCTGAGTGAAAATAAACCCCACAAGCCGCTGCAAGTTTTGCGTTTCAAAGCAGCCTACTACCCTCGTTGTCTGTTTGCGTATTTAATAATGGTGTGGTGATTCTGCCGGGAATCTTGTGCTAGAAGATGAGTCATCATTGTTGTGTTTTTTAAACTAAGCCTTAAGTTTGGTATGTATACTGTTTTTATTTGTATATGTTCCTTCCTGTGATTACTCTGACAAACCGTGTGGCTTATGGGTGATAGTGTCCAGGCTGAAGGCCAACTTTGACTGACAGAAAACTGATAAGGACGAGCTCGCTTGGCTGCGTACATGGTAGATAATGTGGCAGCTTTGGAGGTTGTCTGGAACAGCCGACCAATCAGTACTTTCCCGCGTTTGATTATTCATCAGTAAACACTCTCCTCCGGCTGTCAATGCTGCTGCCTCGGTAATGGATGCTTTTATTAAGCCTTATTAGATTAATTGTAGGGGATGAAGACACATTCTTTGGCAGTAGACCCTGAAGGGTAGAAGGAGAAAGGATCAATCAGTCGTGTCCATTTCAAACCTCATAATGCACTGCTGATTGTTTGAAGTGTGGAGCTGGAAGAGATTTATGTGGATGTAAGAGAGACCCAGTCTTTTCTCTCCCATCTCTATTATCTCTCTCACACACAAACAGGACACACACACACATCCAGGGAAATGTGTATCTGCATCCTCTCTGCCAATTCAGGTCAATGAGAAGAGACGTCTTGTTTCTAATCAAACTCTTCTCCCTCAGAAAACAAAACAACACAAGAGCATTTGTGTTGCACTCATTTAAAAATGACCTGAAATACAAAATTACAAAAGTATACAGAAGTTTCCAAACACTATGTCCTCATACTTTTTAATAACCTTCCCTGTAATGAAATGGAACAATAAGCAGAACTTGCATAATGAATGCAAATCTGATTTTGAAACACGAATCAATTCTTCGTTTCCCAATTTGGTGT
>OMNW01012713.1:0-14775 GCA_900303245.1 Selene dorsalis | reverse complement strand
GGTGCAAAAATATGTACATTGTCTTGTGCATGGAACATTGAAACACTTGTAAGATATGGGTCCCTTTGAAAAAAGACATGTTTTTGCCACCATGTATATTTTTGCCTTGTTTTAAGGTACTGGTTATTGAAAAAGCAGAACCAGCTTGCAATAAGCGTGATGTAGGTTATGCACAGCTTATATAAAAACACTGTCATTTTGGGGAAAAAATATAAGTCACATAAGACAGTGTCTTACATGATAACCATAGATAGGTGTTAATTCATACTTAATGAAGCTTGCCTTTTCTGTTGTGTTTAAGGGCTCTTTTGCCTAACCACTTCAATATAAATAAAAGCTTACTGAACAATACATACTGCCTACTATTTTTGTTTTATGAGTCTCTTAAATACCTACTTCCTGCGAATGTCTGTCATCTTAATTATTTTATTATATTTGCCAGACCTCTGGCAGAAGATGCTTGGGTAAATAAGATATTGACTTGTGATAAGGAGAGGGCATTAATGAACAGCACTGGTTTTATTAAACTCATGATGACGTCGGCACTGCCAGTAACTCAGATGACTTCCAGGCTGGCTGTTCTGTCGAAGTGCTGGCCCTCCCGCCGCAGCGAAGACGTGAGTGAGCGTACTTTTGTTGCTCTTGTGGGGGAGGGTGTTCCGATGGGAACAGCGCAGTTGCGACAGCAGTAAACACGACGTTCTCAACCAAGTCTGCCATGAAGTCCCGCCTTTCTTGCGTGGAGACTACATTCTGATTGGCCACAGTAGGATTCCCGGTTACTATTGGTTCTTAGCGATGTCAATAATGTCGTTTATGGCGTTTGTCTGGCTGGAAAGACTGCAATGTAGGTGATGGGTTGGGTATAGAGGTTTATGCGTGTCTGAGGGAAGTGTTTCTCGAGCTTGCCAGAAGAATTAAAAAGTTGCGACCTTTTTTTGTGTCCCTTTGCTCGATATTTGTGTGTTTAGTTTTTTGGAAAAGTTGTCACTGGCGGTGATTGTCAGTGTATTTCAGTAGAAACGGATAATTATTTTTCTTCGGGGGAAACTTTCCAAAGGAGTGACAGCGAGCTAGGTAAGCGACACCGACTTCTGCTTTTAGCATCCATTAAACATTTTTCTCCAATCTAGGTTTATTTTTTATTACTGTGTCACAGCAGACCGCTTTAACTGCATAGCTCGAGTTGCCACCCATAACAACTAAACTACAGCTGCATCGTTGTGGCCACGTTATAAGTTATTCATACTGGAGAAACCATTTTGTGACCATGGTGTTTTATAAGTAGTAGTAAAAGAGTCGAAACCATTTAACTGAAGCTAAGTCAGGCCTGCTGCTCCACGTGAACCTGGTAATAGTATTTTCAGAGCTTTCCGTTTTGGTGCTGTTCATTTTTGTTTTCTATGTTCCACGTGGGTCCCGATCGTTTCTTAGAAATAATGGCCATTTATAAGTTCATTTGCGTTCAACTGGACTGACGGAGGTGTTGAGACTTGCGTAAGTGTTTTATTTGGACTCAATCAAATTTAGGTCATTGTTTTGTGTTTGCCCTGAATTGTCACGCCCATCTCCCTCCCTGTCTTTGGCCAACATGTCTGATAACCTACACAAGCATCGATTTCCTCCATTCCACCAAAGAGATTTCAGAGATTAGATCATACGTATGTATGTACATCTACATCAGCTTTGATTTGTGGGTTGTATGGCAGAGTTCATAATACCACGTTTCTTGCAGGTAGTACAGCTGCGGAGTGAAAGCCATGTTGTTTATCAGATAAGCTACTATTCTGTTGACTGATGGATGTCTTAGATCAAAAGCATGGCTGTCATGAAATAAGTACATCCTGACCTAATAACATAAACTGAAGGTCTTTGATCCTCACCTGTGTTTACAGAAATGATAGAACTGGACATGCATGGTTATGGTGTTCTTTGTTGTTCCAGGAAGTACTTCCTGGAATATCAGTGGCATAATCTAAGGAACCACTGTGCTGTACAATGTATTGATACTGACTGACTGAGTGCTACATGTTGAGTTTCAAAACTCACACTGTTATGACAGACATACATTTAAGACATGATGTTTGTTAAAACCCTTATCTGTTGTACATGGCACAGTTTTTGGGCCCTCAATTATAACATCAATGTAACAGACAGGATATTATGATAATAATTAAGGAATCCGTCAGTTTGGTTCAGAATTTGTGGACCCATCAACTCGCCATCCAGTAACTACGTGGCATTAACTTAGTGCCAAATCATTTAAAATAATTGAATGACAGTTGTGTGGTATGATAATGATATGTACCAGGTCATATGAATCGGTAAACAGCTTTTAGAAGTTTGTATTGGAACAATTCAGCCACTCGATTTAAGTGGTGAGTTTACTGGAAACTCACTTTGTAATTCAATACTACACATGGAAACTCTGGAATTCAAGGTAAAACTGAAAGTGTGCAAGAGGTTTTACAGAAGTAACTCAATGAGCCTTACAGTGGTTCCTCAGAGAAATAACAAGGTGAGATACTGTCGGTAACCCAAATTTACCAACAATAGAAAGTAGTAGACTAATACAAGAAACTAAAGACAAAGAAACTAAAGGAATCCTCAGAGTTGACGATGACTCAGCTACTCTTTGATGTGAGCCTCCTGAGGTTTTCACATGCCCAGAACTTCACACCATGCAGATGCACCATTTTCAATTGTTAAAGAAAGATGAATGTGTCTCATTGCAAAACTGTCACATTTTTAGCCTTACAGGCTGAAAAAATTAGACTCTTACCCATGTGCTATCAGTGTGAATACCTGCAAAGTGAACTGTAAACTGAATGCTTGTGGTTTTCTGGGGACACTGACTTGGCTTAAATGCAAATTAGTTGACACAGTTAAGTAACTAAACAATGAGTCGGAAAGCTGCCAGTTGATATCTGTTGACATGTTGAAGTGTAAAGCATAGGTGTAACTAATGAGATTAATTATGGCCTCCATTTAATGACATTTAGGTGGGGACATGAAATCATTGTTAGCACACCTGTGCATGCGGCCTTTGTTAAAATGTCTGTGAGGTGAAAGGAAGGAAGTAGATTATAACCCTTGCAATAAATGCAGTATTTGTAGAGTTTTTAAAGTTCGGTTTTCTTGACACTGTGTCAGATAAGACATGATTAACTGTAAAGGAACTATTAAGGCTGTATAGAAGTAGTGCTGCAGAGGGTTGCATTATACTGAGAGGAATTTATTTTATTCTGATTCCCTTAAGTATAAAAATGGGGGTGGAGCCTGTAAATTAAGGAGGTATAGTACAGTGTGAGTAACGCACACATAAAGTTGGTTGTAAATTCTTAGCAGCATTATCTATGATATCCATACTCCTCATCAGTCATCTTGGCTCCTGGAAACAGAGTGCAGTCACATTTCTTGTCAAGTCATCATTGACCAACATTCAAAGATGAGATAAAATTCTATCCCAACATTTCAAGACACTTGAGTACGCTACACAACTGACTGAGTATTGCACAATGACTCTGTACAGTGTATGATAGTGTAATGGTAAGCTTATGTAAGGGCTTAAACAAAGGCCTCAGTTGGTCATTTAAATAATATGTATGGCATATATGTATATAACCCTCTGTTGGATCCACTCACTGTCTAGTTATTGTTAGCGCAAAGTGTAAATGGAGTCCTTTGTGGAACAGTGTAGCCTGCTGTAAGATGATACAGCTAGCCGACCCCACCATATAAATAAGATGGACAATAGTTGTCTCTGCAAGCAGCTGAGTGAGGGTTATTTAGAGTATTTTTTCAAATTGTATTGTGTTCAAGGAAAACAATACGATGGAAACATTAAAAGCCGGTCTTTCGTGTGTCGAAGAATGTGTTTCTTTACTTTCAAATCCATACCCAAGGTAACAATTCAATAGGGGAAATGTGGTTTTCCTTTTCTCCAGTGTATACAACTGGGGCAAAACCCAGACCAAAGATCATTAACTGTTTACTAAGAGAGTTGACAGCTGTTCGTGTCAGCTTATATTTCTCTGTGGAGGCGCAGCATTTCGCTGAACAGGAAGTGACTGTGTTAATAGGGAGGCTTCTCGAGGGCTTGTCATCATTTTCAGAGAAAACCAGACATTAAGCTGTTTCTCTCTGGTCAGTTTAATTGTTACCTGATTAAGATGTCACACTGGTGCATCTTTATATCTATATCTATATCTATATCTATATATATATATATATATATAGCATATGCATCTTCAGTATATATACTGAAGATGTTTTCTGGGTGTGCTTTTGATTCATTTATGGTGGCATATCTTATTCTTATGTAGACTTGAGGAGGTGTACATCAGGATGGCCCAGTGGAACCAGTTACAGCAGCTGGAGACCAGGTATCTGGAGCAGCTCTACCACTTGTACAGTGACAGCTTCCCCATGGAGCTACGGCAGTTTCTTGCCCCCTGGATTGAGAGCCAAGACTGGTGAGAAATAATCAGATTCTTTGACTTATTTCTCTTGTTTGCCAGCATGTGCCATTATATTATTTTTCTTATCCTCCACTCCCCCCAAATTGGCGCATGGCCACGCACCATGACTGGCTTACCACATTGTTAACTTCTTCCTTATTATGTCTTCACCCTTTTATTCCTCCTTTTATTACAGAAATCTCATGTATACAATGTATCACAGATAATTCCATTTAGTGTTGAAGCTTTCCTCTTAGATTTTTATTCATTTGGGGGCTAAATTAATAAAATATTCTGTCACATCTGTATTTATGTATTTATCTTCCTCTTTTTTAACAGGGCTTACGCTGCCAATAAGGAGTCCCATGCTACACTGGTGTTTCACAATCTCTTGGGAGAGATAGACCAGCAATATAGCCGTTTCCTGCAGGAGAACAATGTACTCTACCAGCATAACCTGCGCAGGATTAAACAGCATCTGCAGAGCAAATACTTGGAGAAGCCAATGGATATTGCCCGCATTGTCGCCCGCTGCTTATGGGAGGAGCAGAGGCTCCTGCAGACTGCTACATCTGCTGCACAGGTAGAGAAAGTGACACAAACCTAAATTTTTTGTTATTATCCAGTAAAAAAAAAAAAAGTTAATTGGCCATTAATGGCAGTGGGGTAGCACATTGGTTTTACATGGCAGTATGCCTTTTATCATTGCAGGATGGCCAGGCAGCCCATCCCACTGGGACGGTTGTGACAGAGAAGCAGCAGATTCTGGAGCACAACTTACAAGACATCAGGAAGCGAGTGCAGGTTAGTTTCTCTCAGGAACTCATTGCTTTAACTATTTTCATGTGCAATATAAAGAATACTGACCACTGTTGTTATAAATACATATATAAATAATTTGTCATTGTTTTCGACAGGATATGGAACAGAAGATGAAAATGCTGGAGAACTTGCAGGATGACTTTGACTTCAATTATAAGACATTGAAAAGCCAAGGAGGTATGTTGCAGAATGACATTGAAGTAATGGTGTGTAACACTGTCTCAGAATAACAATTATTAAAATGCTTTCATTACAGATTAAATACATCTGAATTTGTCAGATGACTGATGACATGTCTGTCCTGTTTTCAGAGTTGTCCCAGGACCTGAATGGAAATAGTCAGGCAGCTGCAACACGACAGAAGATGGCTCAGCTTGAACAGATGCTGAGCGCCCTGGACCAGCTCAGGAGGGTGGGTGTCTATACCTAACTATTTGTTAGAGTTAAAAATGCCTACCTAGAAGATGATAATTAATAAAACACAATGATGAGAAAAATGGGAAAATGTCACAATGCGCACTATATTTGACTGTGTGCAAAAGTTTCATAAGGAAATGTAAAATGATCACCTCCAGCTTGGGACTGACTCTGACTAATAGCTGTAGCTCTACTAAGGAGTTGTCTTCAGTTACTGCTGTGAAACCATGTGTCAGTGTTATCTGCTTCATTTCAGATATGATAAAGGTGTTAACGTATAGTGTTGGTGCTTGACTTTTTCTGTGCTTCATTTCTTACAGCAAATTGTGACGGAGATGGGAGGGCTGCTGACCGCCATGGATTATGTGCAGAAGAACCTGACAGATGAAGAACTAGCAGACTGGAAGAGAAGACAGCAAATCGCCTGCATTGGAGGTCCACCTAACATCTGCCTGGATCGCCTCGAAACATGGTAACCAGGAAGCAAATTATGTTGATTAATCAGGAATTAAATTAAAAAAGAATAGTATCCAATTTTATTTAAAAAGCCACCATACGCATACATGCTCCTGGTCTGCTTATCCAGCATCTGAAAACATGAGATCAGATGAAATTGCTGGTGAACTGAACTGGGTTTCATTTTCTGACCAGGATCACATCCTTGGCTGAATCTCAGCTCCAGATTCGTCAGCAGATCAAGAAGTTGGAAGAACTTCAGCAGAAGGTGTCCTACAAAGGAGACCCCATCATTCAGCACCGGCCTGCCCTGGAAGAGAAGATTGTGGACTTGTTCAGAAACTTGATGAAGAGGTACGACATGATGAATCTTCACTGTGCATCTGCACAGACAGTTTTTACTTGTGTTACTATGAACTGCGTGGATGTTCCTTATTAACCTGTGGGTCCAATTTATGATTATAAGAGAATTTAAATTCACATCTCTGCCCACTAGTAATTTAGCTTTCAGCTTTCAGCCATATCTCATCTTCATCCTGCAAATGCATTGGCTCAGATCAAGTTAACATTGTGGTCATGTGATATCATCTGAGCGAGCTCTATTCACTGATTGCGAGATGCATTTGAAAGCTGATAAGTCATTAGTAGATGGACCTTTGACCTTAGATCATCTTCACCATATGTTCTGAAGTTTGCTGAAAATGTTGTCTGAAACCTGATCCACTGTGTCTTGTAGTGCTTTTGTGGTGGAAAGGCAGCCCTGTATGCCCATGCATCCAGACAGACCTCTGGTTATCAAAACAGGAGTGCAGTTCACAAATAAAGTCAGGTAAATATTCATATATTTTAATAGCAACATTTTATCTGTCCCCTATCATGAAGAGTGCAATACCGATATAATGTCATATTCTGAATTTTGTGCTCAAAATCTTCTCTCTTTTTCCAGGTTACTGGTTAAGTTTCCTGAACTCAATTACCAGCTAAAAATTAAAGTTTGCATTGACAAGTGAGTTTTTTTTATTATTATTATTATGTTAAGTCCTGATCAAAACAGTGTTGAATTCATTGAAAAGATGTTACTGTTTTGCTGATTTTCACATTTCATTTTTCAGGGAATCTGGTGATGTGGCTGCAATTCGAGGGTAGGCCTTTAAGAACATTGTCATCATTTTTTGAGTCTGAATATTTACTGTGTAACATTTCAGAAACAAATCTCACTCTCTGCCGTACTAAATCTTCTCAGGTCCCGAAAGTTTAACATCCTTGGCACTAACACAAAAGTCATGAACATGGAGGAATCTAACAATGGCAGCCTGTCAGCAGAGTTTAAACACTTGGTGAGTTAAGGAAGCAAAGTTTCTGATAAATAAAAGCAATGATGTTCTCTGATAAAGGCCTGCTATGCAGCACTGACTTCCTGTTTATTACAGACCCTGAGAGAACAGAGGTGTGGCAATGGTGGCCGGACCAACAGTGATGTAAGTTCTCTTCCTAACGCCTAACTTATTGCTAAAAAGCTTTTTTGAGATGTATGTATAACCTGTGTGCTGTATGTTAACCTCAGATATATATAATTTTTATACAATATACTGTAGGTTTAAATGATCTGTTTTCTCTAGGCCTCTCTGATTGTCACAGAAGAGCTGCATCTTATCACTTTTGAGACGGAAGTTTATCACCAAGGCCTGAAGATTGATCTGGAAGTACGTATCACTACTTTGCCTCATGAACTGTGGGAAATTTCTGTTTTCACAGTTTTACTTTCAAACTTCACGTTAACAAAACTGAACTGAAGTACCTCTCACTTCATAACCTTGAGTTCTTTGGCACCTCATACAAAGAAAGACACCAGACAAATGAGTCATCTCATCTCGCCACCTTCTAAATGAGCTCTTACTGAAGGATAAAGCTCTCCCATCAATCCATTTAGTGACCTGACCACAGCGACATTGCTGAGGGCAGAGTAGCGAGCACAGAATATTTCTTCCGAAGCTGAATTTAAATTTTTGCAGCTCTCCCTGATTCTTTTGGGGAAATGCAGTACTTTTTCGCCAAAAGAGTACTCACTGTTAGTGATAATAGTAAATTATGAGGTCAACTTTCATGTATCCGTCATGCGTTGTGTACTTCCTCAAATTCCTGTTGACAGTAAAAACGCATTCAGACGTCAGAAAGCAACATTCCAGCATCTGTTACACAATATTTTTCCTCTTCATGGCAAAACATAATTCTCCCACTGACTGATGGTATTTGTTGTCAGGCAGGTTAAACATGAAATGCATTAGTGTATTTTGTTTGGCTTTGACTTAATGAATTTGACTTAATTATTTGATTATTTTCATTGAATTGTCTTTTGAGGGCACTTGTTTTTCAAAATAATGTACTGAAATAGAAGCAGGAACATCTTTGCATCAGACGATAAAGTTTTCATAAAACAAATATACTTAAAAATGGTTTTCTTTCATTTGTGCAGACCCATTCCCTGCCTGTGGTTGTAATTTCAAACATCTGTCAGATGCCCAACGCCTGGGCCTCCATCCTGTGGTACAACATGCTCACTAACCACCCAAAGGTAAGACAGCACCCTCTGCTGGAGAGGGGCCGAAGGGCGGAACTGTTCAACATAACGGTCAGAAGAAAAACATGGCATTGTCTTTCAATATGTTGGTCTGGATGTCTCCGCACAGAACGTAAACTTCTTCACCAAGCCTCCAGTGGGGACATGGGACCAGGTGGCTGAGGTGCTGAGCTGGCAGTTCTCCTCCACTACCAAGAGAGGCCTGACCATCGAACAGCTCACCACACTGGCTGAGAAATTACTAGGTGGGTTAACCCGCCTGAAACTCCCCAGAAACTTTGCACGTCGCTGTGGCAATCCATCTTGTAATGTAATGTCATCTTGTTATTGTCTGTTTAGGGCCTTGTGTCAACTACTCTGGCTGTCAGATCACCTGGGCCAAGTTCTGTAAGGTAATTCACCCACCAACCACATGTGGTTTTGCCATTACAGTAGTAGTCCGTGTGAGTCATTTTTCCCTTCCTCTCTTCAGGAGAACATGGCTGGTAAAGGCTTCTCCTTCTGGGTGTGGCTGGACAACATCATTGACCTGGTGAAGAAGTATATCCTGGCACTGTGGAATGAAGGGTGAGAGGTCGTCTTTTGTTTACAGTCAGGTCCCCTGAGCAGCCCCTACAATTGGCTGTTAGCTGCTTTTCGTATTATAGAAAGTGTTTTGACGTACAGTTTTAAAATAGAATTACTATTTTAACATTCAGTGTGTATTTATACAGCATCCTGTTGCCTCTCTGTACAGGTATATCATGGGATTTATCAGCAAGGAGAGGGAGAGGGCCATTTTGAGTCCAAAACCTCCTGGCACTTTCCTGCTGCGCTTTAGTGAGAGCAGTAAGGAGGGGGGCATTACATTTACATGGGTAGAGAAAGACATCAGTGGTGAGTGTTTTTGACCTTCTTGTACTAATATAATGTGAGCTTGATTTTTTTTTTTTTGAATTTGTCATGGCACTGACTTTCCTGATGTGACTGCAGGAAAGACACAGATCCAGTCAGTGGAGCCCTACACCAAGCAACAGCTCAACAATATGTCTTTCGCCGACATTATCATGGGCTACAAGATCATGGATGCCACCAATATCCTGGTTTCGCCGCTCGTCTACCTCTACCCCGAGATCCCCAAAGAGGAAGCCTTCGGGAAATACTGCAGGCCAGAAGCAGCTCCTGAGCCTGAGTTGGGGGGAGACTCGACGAGTAGTAAGTCACTGCCTTCTCCTCTGCAGCGTAAAGGGGAACAGTTCATACTACATTGCTTAGTATGCATTTTATTTCTTCATCACGTGTCCGTTTTATAACACACATTTTCTTTTCCCTCAGTCACTCAACCATACTTGAAGACAAAGTTCATCTGCGTAACACCGTAAGTGTCTGTCCTTCCCTCTTTTTCTTTACGATACCAATATTTACAAGAAGGTCTCAGGCCACTCAGTGACCTCACCTTATTACCTTTCTCTTATTATTGGCTGGTTTGGTTGGTGGTTCTTCTTATAAAGACAAAAGTCTGAATGTTCCTGTTACACTTCCCTTTTCTAAACTTCTTTCGTGTATAACAACTGTTGCCAAACAGTCAAAGAAAAGAGAACAAAGCTATTTTCACTCTCACTGTGAGTCACCACTGTCACTGGAGGAACCATCACACTGTTCAGACCAAAGTGTGCAGATTCTCGGGAGATCCAGTTAAGACATGTTGAGATTTTCATACTCAGTATGCAAATAATCTAGGTATAGCGTTTTCATTTCTGGAAAACACGCTTGCGGTCAAAATGCTTTAAAAAAAAAAACACTCTCAGCTGTCAGCGGGAAAACTTACCTCCATCAAGTGATACATCTGTGCTTAATTTATTGTGTGCCATATTTTTTATTTTGGTTTTGCTCTTGAATTTAGATTTTTTTTAGGAATGGTCAGAGCCAATATGACTAAAACAATAAAATAGCAACAACCTGACTTTCACTAGGAGAGAAAACAAATCTGTGAAAGTCTAACATTAGATATGTTTTTCTGTTAATGAGCATTTTAAATGTATTTGCAATAATACCTGAGATCAACTGAATAACAAATGAGGCGGGAGCAAGAGAGGAGTGTCGAAGTGCGATCAGAGGAGTGTATACACAGGCCAGTCAGCGCTCTGGTTGGTAGTGGGTTTGATGGCGTCCTGGTGGGTTGTGAGGTTTGCTCAGTGAGATCCTGACCTGTCTCCATAGGTGTCCCTCCGTGTTCATGGACTTGCCGGACAGTGAGCTGCTTGGGAACGGATTCCCAGGGTAGGAACCCGGGGGCGGGGGATAAAGTGGCATGTAGGGCTGTGTGTGCATCTCCTCACTCTGTGTGTGTGTTTGATGGGTGGGTTCACGTAATGGCCGTTTGTGTCTCACAGCCACTTTTCCTGGTTCTAACTCAAGAGCATCTCACTGCCATCATTCATCAAGTTTTCATCTTATTATGATTCCTCAACCACGGATTAAACAGACCAAACTGTTTCTGCTGTGGTTGCTTGAGGAAAAGTTATGACATTTCATGATGAGACAACTATTTTTGATTTCCAAACAAATCAAAAACTCCAGAAGAGAATAGGCAAGGCGAAAGTCTGACAGAAGACGGAAACAAGAAAATGAAATTGTCCTTAAGAAAGCTCTGAGTAATGGCCTTTTCGATCCACCTAACTCACTGTGTTAACCAACAACCGTTGTGAAATTAACAAAGCTTTTCATGTCAGTGTGCTGCGCACGGCCTCAAATGAAAGTAGACAACAGTTCATCCTCAACACCTGCCCAGCCTGTCCTGGTTTCATTTGTCGTTTATTTTGGTATTTGCGTCTAAATACTTAATATTTAAGTATTTTACCACACAACCATCTCACCTCTCGTCTATTTTCTGTCTCATGACTTTGCATATTGACACTGAATGCTGAATTATCATTTAGGGTATGATGAGACTGGTGGAGTGACTTCTACATCATTTAACAGCCTTTGTACTTGTGGCAGCTCCGGATGTCTTTCTGTTTTGAAGTGGGATGGCAAAGATATTTTCACAGTAGTTTATGTTTCACGTATTTTGACTTGAACAAATAATATAACAATAAACAGCACGTCCTCTTTTTTTTGTTTGTTTTTACACAGCACAAACTCTGGAAACACCAGCGACCTGTTCCCCATGTCACCTCGCACCCTCGACTCTCTAATGCACAACGAAGCTGAAGCGAATCCAGGCCATTTGGGTGAGTGAGTTAGACACACGCATAAAAACACGCTTCAAGACTAAAACCAAAGCGATCCTCTCAAAGATAATATTGTAGATCTTATTGATAAAATGTGTTTGCATTTCCTCCACAGACTCTCTCACTTTGGACATGGATGTAGCATCACCTATGTGAAGAGATTGTAAAGTTTCTCCAGTTTCCTTGTATTTTTGGGGGGTTTGGATGTTCGGTTGTGTTGTGATAGAGGGTTTGTCGATGATTTATCCTGGCCTCTGTCTTCTCATCCAGCCTGTACAGTTTGCTTCTTGTTCCTGTGTAAGTGTTAGCAAGGTAGGGAATGGGGATGTAGGAACTTTTAAAAAGGCATCGCCACCTAATTTAGCCTTTGACTCTACACCTGCACTTAGTGTGTGAATCCATTGGTTGATACTGACCTGATTCTGTCCCTCCATGGAGTACTTCTCCAACTTTGTAGATGTCTTCAAGTACCATTAAGTATCAGGAACTGTATTTTTGAGAACATTGTATTTTGTTAAAAGGAATCACCAATTCCTTTGTTATTTTCTTTGAATAAGAAAATGTAATGAAAATGATTGTTGTATAAGCTATGGCGCTTTAAGAAATGTATTTTTGAGGATTTTATTTTGATGCATAATAGTCTTTTTTAGTATGTTCTGTCACATTTTTATTCCCTGCCAAATGTACTGTTGCAGGTGCTCCAAAAATATTTTGGCTTCATTAAAATGGGTTGTTTCATGATGCTTTCAACACAACATGGAATTTTTCTTACATTTCCCATAGCCATTGAAAATTGTATAGAGATGGAAAGACGGGGAATTTCAGACACTTATAAATTTATTTTCCTGTAAGCTTTCTCTACCCTCGTAGTATTGTGAGTAATTATGTGTAAGTGGTGCTCTGAAAAAGATTTTGTGTCAGTCCCACTTAAATACTGTCATTTGAAATTATGTAAATTGCACTTGATTTTGAAATTATTATTCCTCTTCCTTTTGTTTTGTCTGAATTCACATGACTTGATCAGATAAACTGTGTCATGAACATTTTTTATTTTAGGAGAAACTCGTGAACTATATAATCATGGATGTTTCAAAGATATTTCACTCTAACAGAATGTACACAGTAAAGTGTGTAAATGGTGACTTTTAACCTTTTTAATACAGCTGAGTGAGTTGAGTTTAATGCAAGCCACGCATTTGTCTGTCAAGCCAAGAAATGTTGGTTTTCTGTAAAATATACTGTATCTATTGATTGACATCTGATTTGACAGAAGGCAATAAAGTTGGCACTAAAATCAGTCTTGAACATTATCTGACCAACAGGAACCAGAGCTGTTTCACCACTTAACATGAAGACAGATCATGTCCACGCTATATGCTCTACTGTACTGTTTTGTAGCGACAGACAGTCTTATATATGCTTACTATAACAGGAAGACACCACATGCCAATTCCTGGCAACAATGCACAAGGACTTTAAATGAGTAACTAAACACAGAAGGTTAAAAATGGCAAATGTGCTTGTACTCAATATTCATGCTTCTCAGCTGCATGACGGTCAAAGGAAAATTCAACGTGATGGAAGGAAGTTAACCCAAGTGCAACAGAAAAGTTTCCTTGTGGACATGGAACTCAGGCCAAAAGTAACTTGGATCAACATTTGTGCAGGAGTCGATTTAAAGTCTTTATTAGTTGCTCGGCTTCTTCATGAATTAAGTGTGATTTGTTTTGTTTGGTTATGACATCAGTGTTTTTTGAATGCATCCCAGCATTAACCCACTGGGTGTGATTTTAATGGGATTTGTCACCTTAGACAGTTTTGACATTTTAGAGAAAGAAAAGCACAGATGCTAATTAAATGATAACGATTAAATATAAAACAGCTAAATCCCATTTAGCTGCTTCGTTCTCAGGGTCATGGTCTTGTACACATTGGCTTACTCTCTGCAACATTTGAATACAGCCATTATTAATGTTTTATTATCTGAGACCTACACCATTCAGCATGTTTCAATCTTAAAACACAGTCTCATCATCTATACATCACTTAGTAATTTGCAGATGTATCAGTTCACACTGGTCCTTAATGCAGAGATAAAGAGAAAAAGCACAGATATATGATAAGTAAAGAACATGCAGCACCACATCAAATGATGTTGGATGAGAGCAGCTCTGTGTCTAATTTCAAATCTGGACAATGGGATGCTGCTGAAAAAGATCAACAGACACCACAGTGCTCTTTTGATCATGCAAGAAATTATGTTTTATATTAACAGTAAACATTAAAAATGGGTTCATGTGTGCACACTGTGGAAACAAAGGCCTCTGATCCGCCCACTGTAAGAATGAAATATAAATGAATCAGAGTTGTTGCACTTCCAACAGGTACAAACACCAATTCCATGTCTTGAAAAATCAACCATGCTGAACTGAATAGAAAAGAGAAACTCAACTTAAAGTGGGGCTGAATTATATGAATTATTTCTAACAAACTGCAGACTGAGGTTAAGTGCACAGGGCCCAGTGAAAGCACAAATGTGTGGTAGTTTCTTGGATTTAAATGTTGCATACAGTATTCATTCACAGACATTTTGAGAAATGACCTTTCATTACACTTCCTATTGTTTGAGGCTGAGAGCATTTCTCTCTATATTTGGTGGCAGGACTCTCAACACACACTCACTGGACTTTCCTGTCTGGAAACCCCATATTGTGTGTGGGCAGATACACTAGGCTACATCCCCTGCTCTGGTGTAACACTGATGTGATAGGCAGCAGGGTGACTGCTGGGATTCCCATGAGATCATTTAGAGAATGTGACAGCTGAGATA
>OMNW01012712.1:3964-14450 GCA_900303245.1 Selene dorsalis | reverse complement strand
CCCCCCTCCTCCCTCCTCCTCTCCCTCTCTCTCTCTGTCTTTTCCTGCTGCCTGCGTGTGTCTCAGAGAGAGAGTGTGAGAGGGAATGCTTTTCTTTTTATCACTCCGTTTTGTCCTCTCTCCCTCCTGACACATCAATTGATTTGGCAGCCGGCGTCTTCAGTTTCCGTCTTTCACCACGAGGCAGCGGCGAGCGGAGAGGGAACGAACAAGTTCAGAAATTCATTAAGATGAAAAACAGCCGCCACTGTATTCCTTGTGAGGAGGACGAAGTGCTTGCGTGTGTGTTTCTCTCTCTCTTTCTCTTTACGTGTGTGTGTGTGTTATGTGTGTGTGTGTGTGTCATATGGGTAGCCAGCCCAGTTGCTTGCACATTCTTACCGAGTATCGCTCGTTGGCTCGGAGCCACAAACAAACCAGTTTCACAAGCAGTTGCCAGCCGGACGCCAGCACACCTTTTTTTATTTATTTATTTTTTTTTACTTCTGTAGTTGTTGCAGTGACAGAAAGAAAAACTCAGAGGTGACAGAAAAGCGCACAAAGACTGTGAAATATACCGAGCTATAACCAACCCAAACATGCCTCTGCTCCAGCTGGGATTTCACGGTTTGAAGGTATCGACGCAGCGGATGCAGGGAGTAAAAATAAATGATAAATATATCAAGCAGACCATGGATCATTTTAATTTGTTATAGTTTTGGAATCGAACTCAGATGAGGAGAAATTCTATCTGTGCTCTTTCCCTTGTTTATATAAAGCAGTGTACTGTAGGTTACACACACATATATATATATATATACATATACACACACCCTGCACATGCACACATTCCCACACAGCGAATATGTGCATGTAGATACATTTGTGCACGAGTGTGTGTGTGCATGCGTGTGTGTGTGTCAGTTAAGATGATTACAGGGGGAAATTCAACCACCTCTACCAATTACACACCAGCCTCTTGTATACATAAACAGTGCAATTTATGTCCCATTGATCTGCCTAATTCTTTCAACAGGAGCACATTATTGCCGCTGTCCTTTTGTCTCCAGCCTTGCTCCGCTCTCTGTAGCACGAGAGCCGAGCGAGGAGAGCCTTCCAAGTTCCTTTTGTACTCCCCGTGTCCCTTTGAACAATGAATCATATTTAGTAACGACAAAGGAAAATGAGGCGCCGCTCGCAAAAAAACAAGAAGGCAGTAATTCAGCGGGCCGGCCGGGATGGTAACAGTGGTCAGGGTTTGACTGAGCTGTGACAGGGCGGTGGCTCGTGCTGCAGTGGACACCACAACAAAGTATTGTTTGACAGACTTTTGATGTTCTTAAAATGAGCACAAAATACAAGGTGTAGCTAAAAAAAATGTTAAAGTTCGCCGAAGCTCGGGTTGAAACCTTCTGTTTTTTCTCTACATGTACATTCTCTACGTTACTCTAACGTAATAAAAATAACTTTATCGAGAGTTCAACAATGAAAGATTTGGGACTTTGTGGGTGTGGTTTCAACAGCAGCTCAGCAAACAACCCCAGAATCATTTTAATTTAAATGCTGGTAAATCCCAATTGGTGCTTAGATGTCTGTGATGTCACAAGTGAGCCCCGCCCACTTGAAACCAAGTGAGAAAAGTGGGGACAAAAGAAACTGAAATTTCTCAGACTGTCACAACCGAGATATATACTGTTTTACATGTGTTTGTCAACGCAGTGAATCATGGGTAACTGCTCAGAGAGGAGCCAAACCTGGGTACCAAGCAAGCAGATCAACACAACTCTACCTGAGTTCAAACCAAGGATGAAGACTAATTTAAACTAATTTAAGCTCTGGAGTCTCTGGTGTGAATCGTGACCAGCCCTCTGTCCCTCCATCTCCCCGTCCAGTAAAAACACACATAAAATGTCCAAATAACTCTCAGTACAAACAAAACAGAGAATCACACTGAAAAAAATGTTTCTCAGGACGCTCACAACAAACAGTATTTTTCCCCCCACAAAACAACTGTAAACAACCATTTTAATATCTTCGCTGTAATGCGTAGACCGGCCCACCACATTTACAATCACTCAAATAAAATACAGAGAAAACAACTCACACACTACAGTGCTCAGTGTGGCTTCCTCCCCATGAAAAGTACAAATGAACAGAGGTTCACTGTTTTAATTTGCTCACTTTTGGGGCCCCCTGGTGGATGTGGGGCCCTTAACCAAGCTTCCACTCACTGATATTTTATGCTGATATCCAGTCTCCCAAAATGTGATAAATAGGCCTACTGCTGCTTAAACAAAAAAAACGTTCATCAGACATATCTTAGAAATAGAACTGTGTTTTTATAGTGAGGTCCTAATTTGTAACCAGACTAAATAAATGATTTCAGACCTGTGCTCCTCCAAACCAGTGATAAGAAATATTTGTACATCAAGATAAAAGGAGTCAAAGGTGAAAACCTTTATTCCTAACAAAGTCAGCTTTGCCTTTTATTTTTATCCACAGTGATCCATGTTACTGAATTTCCTCCTACAATCATGTAAAAACCCTGCTCTGTCTCTGTTTTGCTTGGCAGTTAAGAAAAAAAAAAAAAAAAAAAAAATCTGTGTTTTCCACCATCCGCACAAATCTGCCACCTCCGGTGATTGATGCAGTCAAATTAGATGTATGTGGAACAGTGGCTCTGGCAAATGAACACATCAACTGATGACCAGCTGTTTCTAATTATTATACACTGGTTAATTAGGACGCCGTGTCACCATCAACGGCGGCGGTAAACTGTGTGAAATTTATAATTCATGCTCTGGCGTTCAATAAGCCTCCCTGATCAAACCGGTACAGTGTGGCATGGATGGAGAGGCCGCGCAGAAAGAGACCAGGGAGGGTGGATGATGCACTGCTGTTGCCAAATATCTGTGTGTGTGTGTGTGTGTGTGTGTGTTCGCGCCTTTCCCTCACACCTCCTGCTTCTACCCCTTTCTCTGTCTCTCTCAGCAGGGTGTGTGTGTAGGTGGCAGTGTGAAATGTCTGGATCTCAAAGGTAAGCTGAACGCCTCACTCCATCATTATTAAATATGATTGAGGGCTTTATGTGATACGAGACACTGCGTTTTTTTTTTTTTCCTACTGTTTCACATGTTCAATGAAAATGATTAGAAAAGATTATAAAATATGGGACAGCAGTTAAAATAAATTAAAATATCCCAGATAATTTTTTTTAGATCTTTACTACTTAATGTAAACATTAATGTCGGTTAACCACAAAAAAACCTCTTGTGATAGTTGTGATGTATTTGATACCGCACACGGTCTCTCAGATTCACTCTAAGTCTGGAACTCTTGCCAAGAGAGTGTATTTGTGGAAATGATCATGTTGAGCAAAATGTGTGCACAGCCTTTGTTTGTAGTTCATTACTTACCATGTTGTAAAAATTTCCCAGAGCAGCAGTAACTGCTCGGTCGTCATCACTGGACTCTACGGAGCAGGATTATTCCACCTTCATTATTCCACAGTTTTTCCATTTTGAACTATTTTCTAGAAACAACATGACAAAGAACATGTCAGACAGAAACCCTTCTCAGCCTTTTCCAACCTTCACTTGAATATCTCAAGAATGATGGCGGGCCAATCCCAAACCTGCAATAACACGCTTTTATTCTTATTTTAATGATAACTGAACAGTTGGAGTGAAAGCAGGGAAACATGTGCTAGAAAAGAAATGAGCAAAAAGGAGAAAAAATAAATCATTTAATTTTAAAACATTTCAAATTTGATTAGTTTGTTTCTTTAAACATTTTCATGAAAATTAACTGATAATTAACAAATAATTTGTCATTCCATTTGCAGTACCTTTGCGGCCCACCAGAGGTTGTGGCCCAGGGTTAGCATTACAATAATATAAGCCTCAATCCTAAACTGAATTTTACTGTAACTGTTACATTGATGAAGTCAAGTTCTAAAGCTGAAGCCATATCCTGATCCTAAAAATGAAACTTGAAATTAACATTAACTTTAAACCACCCCTACATATTAAATACATATTCTGCATACCCTGAGTGAGACACAGTGAGTTTGCTTCTGGGAAAGACTAACATCAAGTGGTGGTGGGGAGGATACTGACTGGCAGCCCATGTCCAGGATGGAGAATGATCAACTTGCCTGAGCTGGAGCAGCAGCTACAGAATCCCAGAGGTTTCTATGTAGTACGGTAACCTTCCTGACAGCTCAGTCAAATGTTGGTCCGTTTCTGCTTGAAGATCCATGTGTGAAGCCAAAACTGATTCAAGTGGCCACCATCCCTCTTCCTCAGTTCTACGTGAAGGTTAATCGGCCACCTTCCTTCTTTATGGCAAACAACCTGCATCGTCTTCATACAGAGCAGTGAAGGTCATGATGTTCAGTTCTGCTCACATCTACTTTGTTGCTAGACTTTTATATAAGAAACAATGCCTCCATTTGACTACAAGGTGATGTGGTATCATCTGCGCTCTGGAAAACACTGCAGCATTTCTAACATGTTCTGCTCAGTTGTTCCTCAACGGTGCCACAAGCTGCTGAAGTCTATCAGAGCAGGATGTCCCTCCCTATCTTCAAGACTCATCTCTTCAAAGCATCTCCTCTCCTAAAGCCTGCCAGTAGCCAAAGGATGGGGACATACTGTATGCATGATCATGAGCATGGCGGCGGTGGGATGTGTGATGGTTTTAATTTCAGCACACGCAGATTTGAGCTGCATGAGATGCCTGCGTTTCGTGTTGCGGCTGCATCATGTGGTTTAGAGAGTAGGACCTATCATCTTTTTTTTAAATGCACTCGTGCTGCATGCAGCTCCCAACAACAGCAGACAGAGAAAAGACCAATTATGTCATATTTACATAATAGCAGTTATTTTACCTAAAAATGAGTTTGTGGGTGTGTGTATAAAATTTCATGTCAAAAATAAATCAGAAATTAATTGAGCAGGAGCATCATCACAGCAGAGCTGTGGCTGGTGTAAAAGGCACATGCAAGATTCTCCACAGGAGTTCAGCAAATTCTGCTGCTCACACACACACACACACACCACTCTTGCAATGTGCTCTAACTAGCACTCACTATGAACTTTTGGTGCACTACACCAGATGTTGCTGCGATTGTTAAACTGATGCAGTCTACTTAGTACTTACACCAAGGTCTTCTGCTGGACTGGAACTGTGGTGATGTCCCTCACTGGGAGTGAATGTAAAATGTAGATGTAAATGTCATTAGACTTGTCCAGCTGTATGGTAAAATGTATATCTTTCATCAGCACGCCAGCATCAACAACATACCTGTAAGGTCATGTAGCCCTCTTGTGTTATTCTGCATTACTGTATATCCCACAGTAGCCTACATGCAGCGTTGTGCCCGAACGCGTTGAACGAATGATCGTTCATGAACTCGTTCATATTTTGGGCGAACGTGAACTGAACGTACTGTATTTCCGCTTGACGAACATTATTGTGAACGCGTTCATTCTGGCGTTTGTTAACGGTGCTCTCTCACAGTACAACTTGATTCAAGAGTGTCACACCCAGCTAAAACACACCGTAAACAGGCCTTAATGTGTAGCTAAAAAAACCACCCAATCTGGCAACACCAGCCACCACAGTCATGTAAACATGACGTACCACACGTAAAGGTAAAAAAAAAAAAAATACAAAATTGGATACGAAGATGAAATCTGACACATAGTTACATTGTTAAAACTGCTAAAATAATTGCTGTCTGTAGTTCTATATGGACTGTGGCAATAATTTTGAAAAAAATAATAGCTCGCAGCACCGTATTGAAAAAAAAGAACTATGAACTAGTTCATTTTTGGAACAGTGAAATGGCATGTTGCCTTTTTTGTGTTATTCAACTGACATCAAAGGAGCAGCACATGGTAAACCAAGACCGACTCAACTTGGGACAATGGTCTCTGTCTTATTCAAGCAAAGTGCTGGAGTATTTCAGCTTTTAATTTTTTTTTATCCATTTGGTTTACCAGTCACACCGTTCAAGACAGACTCGATAATGCTCTGTCACTCTCCCAGAGATGCCACTTTTCTCCATCCTCTTGAGCTCTTCTTTTACCCATTTGGACCATAGTCTTTAATGCCCCATTCTGACCATATGTTTGTAGGTGTCCACTGTAGTGTTTTATGCAACCTTCTGAGGAGCTTCTCTACGGTGCATTTCTAGGTAACAGTGCAATAGGTCTGCCTAATGCCTTCACCACCTAAGATATTCAGTGGAAGATGTGTATGCTTAAGCGGTCTTTTGGGGATGACTGACTGCAGATAATGTTGGACCCAGTTCAGCAAGTGGTGCTCACCGGCAACTCATCAGCCCATTACACCTTAAATCAGCCTTTGTGTTGGAAGCAGTGGACCCAGGTGGACACTGAACAGAGGCTGGTGGTGCTAATCTAAAGTTGCAGGTCCCCTGTAAGCCTTTGATCAGCGATGGGGGGGACTGTCAGGCCAACAGGCCTACCACTAGTGCTGGTGAGGGTCAAAACTGTTACGTATGGTAATGGTTGGAAAGAGGAGCTGTTCTAATCTAATTCTGAGTCTGCCTGAGACACCCTGCATTAGCTGCAATTAACTAAAGTTTAAGATGCTTAAGAGCGATTTAAACTAAATTTGATTTGTTTACAATAAACTTAACCAAACCAACTCCCAGTCAACTCAATAGAGAATAATGGACAAAGTGTCCTCACTCTGAACTTTTCCAGCTCTCTCAAGTGAAGAAGTACAGCAGCAGGCACATCTGTATTCAGCAGCAAGCTAAAGTTGTGTGTGACGCCATGATGGGCGTCACTGTTGTCACGCACTGATGACATCTGACTGCGGGTGTTGCTGCCTTATTATCTCCCCGACGCAGGGTGGATTAGAAAAATGGGATTTCAGATGGTGCTCCCTTCCACCCTACACGCCCTCTGCCATCACTCAGTTAAGTGATTATTGTTAAAACAGAGGAGAGAAGTATCGTTTTGGAAATAATTATGATAGTAATTATCATTTCCCCCTTCTTGGCTGTGGAGATAAGAGCCCAGGAGAGAGAGAGGGAGAGAGAGAGAGAGATTGAGTCTCATATGATCAGTCACAGATTGATTTGGAGTGTGACTTCTGATCAGGGCTGGGGAGAAAACAGTAATCAGATTACAAAATGTTCACTTAAATCACTTAAATCCACCAGCAAAGACACATCACTCAGAATATTTATCATACTGTCCATGAAAACATGAAATAAAAAAAAAATACATGATGGATATGAAGCAGTAACACATTCCAGTAATCAGATTACAATGAAATGCCCCAGTGATCCCAGATAACCATTCCTAAAAACATAACAATCACAGAAACAATAGATGAATGTGAACTGAACCTCTGATATGAAATAGTCTGCAACATACACACACCTTTATTACATACATATTAAGTACATTGCAAAGCACAACAAGTACAAGGGGATGTGAGTAGCAAATTAAAAGCAATAAACCAACTGTGCAAAAAATTGCAATTATATTAATGTTTTAATATATAAAGCAGAGCATCGGAGTGTAAGAAGGATAGGGAATAAAAACAGTAGAAACGGTAAAGTATATGGTGATATATGGGGAGGATGATAACAACCCCTTGTCTGTGTTAGTATCAGTTTCCTTTAGTGGGAAGGAAGCAACAGGAAAACATAAAATAATAATAACAATAATAATGATAATAAATTAACCAACAAGTCGTACATTCAATTTATTATCAGCAGTATATGAAAAGTAAAATATAATGTCTATGTCTGTGTGTAGTCAATATGATACTGAGACTGTGATCAGTAACATTTCTATGTGGAACTGAAATGGATCCACAGTCAGTACAAATATGTTGTTGCATATTGTTATCATACATTTGCTAAATTGTTCATTCTGTCCCTCAAAATAATCAGCCCACGTTAAGGAATTCTAAAAGTTCAGTTGGTGTGTAAAGGTGCATCAGTTTATTGATTACAATGCCGTGCAGGCGGTTGGTAATCAATGGACACTCGAGCAGCCACGTCTTTGGAAGCAATCATAAACAACAACATCCTAACTGGAGCTGCCATCATTATTTCTCTTTCTCTGTTTCTGATTAAGTCACACAACTTTATTAAAAGAAGACACACACAGACACATATACACAAAACACACACACACCCAAATAAACTTTGCCTATAGAGGAAGTTGTTTTGCTGTGATTTTGTCTGGAATGTTCAATCAGAAAAAAAAAAAAATGGATAAAGCACATTTAGAGCTGTGCAATTTTGCCTGTTAGCAAACAGGCTCCCAATTATCTTGTGTTTGATTGCCTGCCTCTATCAAGGTGAGCGATTAGACCACCGCTCCTGTGAAGCTCTGGAAGTCGTCCTGAAATCGCTGCACTTTGATTTCATCAATCTGCAGGCAACCCAACTGGAAGAAAATGTGAGTTTTATGAGCAAAACTTATTTTCCTCATCTTCGTCTTCCAATTCCAATACAGTTTCATATTCAGGCCTTACCCTGTATCAGATTAGAGGCTATTTTTTTTCCTTCCAAAAGAACTTCATAACATTCCTGTCAAATTTGAGGCCTTGCTTTCTTCATTTTTTTTTCTCCTTCACTATTTCTCCTCTTCCAGGGAGCATCGTCTTTGCTGGATATGATTTTGTACTATGAATCTACAAACCATCTTGACATTTCTGACAACGACAGTATGGGAACATCCGGTTGGAGGGCCCTCGCTCATTTGATAAAGCAGGTTGGCTGACGCTGTGGAACAGTAATCTTTTCTTGTAGGCTTTCTCCAGGGGATAATGCACATCCAGGAAAGTGTGTTTGTTGCATGCTACGTGGAGTGGATTGGAGGTGCAGGGCAGAGTGAACAGGTTGTAAACTTCTCCAAAACACACACACACTGCCACTGCAGCACAGCAAACAGTGGTGTTTGCTGTGCTGCAGTGGGCTTCTCAGTGATGCTATTCAGCCAATCATTGCAAGTCAATATGAAAGAAAGAAAGACTCATACTCCTACAACCTCTTCATAAAGTTTCAGCCAAATTCCTTTAATTTATAGCCAACTAATCTGCATCAGCTGACACATTTTCCCACCTGTGACAGTGGAAGAAGAAGTCATACGACACCTATCAATTGTGACAATATATCACACAAAGGGTTCATATTTATATATGACACTGGATGAAGAGGAACGCAGCCTGAAACCGGTCTGAGCGGAAGAGGCTGCAGGCATGAGGAGGAGACTGTAGTTTATATCTGCACCATCCATCAAGAATGCCCCATATCTGCCCTGTCTGCATGACCACCACATCACTCAGGCACTTTCTCTTCCTCCTCCTGGTTTTCCTCTCAGTGTTTGATGTGAGGGTGGACAGACAGCTCCCTCCACTGTTAGACTCTGACTCTTCAGCTCCACCTGTTTGACAGACAGTGGAGCTTTTTTTTCTCCTTCAGGCCAGATTAAACTGTGTTTTGTCCGTATTTATTGTATTTCTGCATAATGTGTATGTTGTGTGTGTTTCAGAGTGTGTGTCTGTCCAGGCTAGATGTATGTAACGTGCCCATGGTCAACTACCCGGCCACGTCTCTATCTAAAGCTCTGGTGACCAGCCGGCTCACAGTGCTGCACCTTCACAATGCCCAGCTCAGCGGCATGCCTGTATACACACTGGGTATGACGTACACACACACACATGCATACACACACACACACTGACCACCGATAACCACCAAGATCTTGTTTGTTCTTATTTTTTTCTTTTTTTGTGTGTCTAAGTACAGACTGTGTACACAAGCATGTGTAAATGTGTGTGGGTAGTGTTGTGTGTTTCCGTGCATGTGCATCCATGTGTGTGTGTGTGTATGTGTTCTGTGGCCAGCAGGACCAGATTTTGACCTGTGACCCTCTCTGCAGGTCTGGACCCAGATTAGAGGCCTAATCTCTTACCTGTCACTTTACACACCACTGCACACATCTATAAAGGTTCTGGCAGCCAGGACACACACACATACACACATACATTTTGGATTCATGTATAGTCTCTTGAGCCAAAATATGACCTTAGACATGCATATTTTTATATTTTCAAACATTTAAATATCATATGTATTCACATCACACACATGCTCATACACACATGAAGCACATGAACAATTCAATTTTTTTAGGATCATCATTAACTATTTAGAAAAAAAGCATCACATACAGGGCGATGGCAGTGAGGTCCGCTCTGACCTTCACCCAACGTGACGATGGAGGAGGGGTGGAGGGCTGTCAGTGGGTCGTGTGACCCACACATGAATGGGGTGTAAATACAGGCACACACAGACACACAATTACTGGATGAGCAGATGAGCACACACACATATAAGTTCACTCACCACGGGTGTACACAACACTCAGCGGGGGGTTGAGTGCTGTACATGGACTCACACACACACACACACACACACACACACACACGTTATAGAATGAGACGT
>OMNW01012706.1:16556-28345 GCA_900303245.1 Selene dorsalis | reverse complement strand
CTGTGGCTGGGTGGGGGGTTGTTCCGATGAGGTGCAGGAGGCAGTGGGCTCTTGGAACCAGGGGGCTCCTGGTTCCTGGGTGGGACCATCTATCTGCTCCCCAGGTTTGCTGTCTGAGAGGATGGTCAGCTCATAGTATTCCTGGATGTCTACAGGTGGAAACACAGAAAGTAGAACCATGATGAATGACTGAAGGATTCATTATTTATGTTCTGACTAAATTAACGCATGACTACAAAGGACTAATTATAAAATGAATATAAAAACAATGAATGAATGAATATCATTGGGAGACTCCATCTCCAAATAATATAAAGCTTTGAGAAACGATTATTCAATAACCAGAAATCAATCATCAACCACTATGACAATCATTTAATCACATCGCGTCATTGGTTAATCAACACACTATAAGTGCTCTTTGCTCCAACTTTTACACTGTGCCAATGTGTTCATTTTTGTTTCATATCATTGTCAGCCGAGTCGAGCATCTGAATAATTAGGAAAGATGGTCAAACAAAACAAAACATATCTGAAAATGTGATCTGTCAATCAAAGTCTTGAGTTCTCCTGAGTTAATAAAAGAGAGCTGATACACCAGTGACCTCTAGTGGCCACATGAGGGAACTTCCATCACAGTTTTGGCTCCTGAAGTGTCCCAACCTTGTTCCTCATTTTAAGGAGGAATGAATGGTTGATCCCTCTGTCATTTCCTTTTTTCAGACGTGAGCTCACTGAGCGACTGTTACAATCGCAGGTTTCACTTCCCCTGCTCCACAACTGACAGACAACTCCACACTAAATCAAACACATGGCTGTGAGCTCAGGCTGCCAACTCCAACAAGAGGTGACCATAAAAGAGATAGAGAGGAGGAAGGGAAACGACATACTCAATATGAGAGGGGGAAAAAGGGAGAAGAAAAGGAGAATGAGGTGAAGAATAACACGTAGAAATGAGGATGAAACAGGAATCAAACATCAGAAATCAATACAGTTCAACAAACAGACAATCAGATAATCAAACATATTAGATGTTACAGTATGAAGCCAAATGTCTTCAACACTGAAGGAGTCAATGATCAATAAGGAGGTTGAAGGTTACAGCTGCAGGAAGTCAGTTTCATGCGCACACACACGCACACACACACACACACACACACAGCAGAGAAAACAATATTACTGTACCAGCCACAGGTGTGGGCGTGGCTCAGAGCGGGTGCAACCAGAGATTAAGAACCTGTTTGTTGTCTCTCTCTTTCTCACACACTCACTCACTCACTCACACTCACACACACAGGGCCTGTGTTTTTCCTCCAAACAAGACACTTCACCACAAGCACCACTAACTAGTGGGTGAAGCTCTACTGGGGCGACTTCACATGCTGCACATACTTCAGATGTGTGCTGTGTTTTCTACAAGGAGTCCTGTGTTTCCTGTGACGGGCCGCGTCACGCCTTCTCCTGCGTGCCCTGATCTCCATTTCCTGGTGAACGGTCATGTGATTATAGGCTCAAATATCTTATAGACACCGTGAGAACATAAACTTACAACATCTTTTATTTTTCGACTCTGCTAATTTATGTGATGTGTGAAAAAAAAAGGCCTAAACAAACTTTACTTTTAAAGAACCACTCTTAATGTCCATTCATTCATTTACTGGCAACAAAATCCACACCACACCTTCAGAGTCCATTCACCTTTGGCTGTTCAGTCCAAATAAAACAGAATAATGGGAAGGTAAACAAGCCTGACAGCATTTAAAAGCTAAACCCAGGCTTCAAAATCAATAGGTCACATTGTAACAGCAGGTTTAAATGTGTGTATAAATAAACAACTGAGTGGTTGGAAACACACACTGAAAAGCAGATATTCTTACCGAGCAGAGCGCTGAAGAGCTGGCTCTGGAAAACATTGATGACCCGGTCCAGGGACAGCTGGAGCTGGTGGTCTTCCTCCACGTGGCCCGGTTTGGTTCGATTCTGGTTCTGCTGTCTCTGGTCTAGTTTGACCCGGTACTGCTGGAGCAGCTCCAGAGCGCGCTGAGCATCTGAACACAACACGTACACATAGGTCAAAAACACACAACTACTAACGGAGACAGAAAGACACCATATCTAAATGAGTCCTAGATTAAGTGAAGATTAAGATGTGATTAAAACTGTGACTGGTTCAGATTTTACTGAAGGACAGGTTTTAGGTGTGTGTATCCTTGTTTTTCTGCAACCAATGCCTGTTTTCAACTTTAACGGCAAATAAAAACAAAAACTATATTTAAAACAAAGCGTTCATTCAGTATTTTCACAGTCATTTTAAACCACACAGGTCTCTTTGGTAAACACTGAACATTCATACTTGATTTCATACTATCTGGACTTTATGGACTGGTGACTTCTATTACATTTGATAAGCACGTGTCTGAGCTGCCCTGGTGCAGCAGGAGGGCAGGAGGGTGTAAACAGTTTATGGTGTAAAAAAAGGAGGGCTGCAGACTGCATTCCGGCCTCCGTGGCTCTGTGAACAGCTGATTAAAGCAAACTCTGTGGAAATGTGTCAGCGGTGAGCCTTCACACGTCAAACCCAGACTGCAGCCAGGACTTGTGGCGATTTAATTCACATTTACGCATCATGGAAAACATCTAAATCGGAACGAATCCTTTGCTGCATGTCTTTAATACAACTTGCAGTGTTTAGATTTCATGCTAAAGCTTCATTCCTTCAACATAGATGCATTTCAGTGCAGACTAGCATCCTGGAAACAAACTGAAGAGTAGATTGAATTATTTCTAAAGCGCGAATTTGCGCATTATTCGTTCGCCGAATTTACCACAAGGTCTGAATGAGCAGTAAAAGCTCGTGGGTTATGACCTACAAGTTGCGCGTCTTCATCAATAAACAGTTCAAAGGTGAATTTGCTGTTTTTGTGTTGAAGTTTCGTGATGTGTGGTGAAGTTTGAAGCTAAAGAGGAGCGCCTCGCGACATCAGCGTGAGCTTTCAGTCGCTCCGAGTAAAATTTACCGAGTCGTCTCCTTGACAAACAAAGAGCACATCTCTGTAAGGACAATATTAAGGAAGATAAAGACCAAATAAGTAACAATTCAAAATACTTCATTTACCTTTCTGTCGCACGGGCATGGTGACGCGCGCAGTCCAACACTCCTCCCCGGGTGTGTGTGTGTGTGCGCGTGTCTATGTGTGTGGCGCTGTTTTTACAGATGTGTGCGTCTGTCTCGGGACAGCCTGCCTCCAAAGTGGGACACCGCACCGACACCACGGTGCTCTGGTCTGTCCAGTTGTCTTTGAGGCCAAAAGACGAGGACGGAAATAAAACAAAAACTTCATGAAATGTCCGGAAGTCCAGCGGAGAAGAGAGAGAGTCGTCCCCGGTTCGTGTCAAACGTTGACGGTCATAATTGGACTTAGCACCCGGAGCTGTAATTGTTGTTTTGTTTTTTTTGTCTTCCCTCCCTCCTTCTCTTTCACTTTGACTCTCCCTGTGGCTCTACGGTGGGAAAGAAAAAAAAACAAAAAAAACTAGTCCTCCATTCCTTCATTCAGGGGTCTGGACTCAAAACGTTGTCAGACCGGTTCTTAGGCTCCTATGGGAAGAACACAAACACACAAAACACGTACACCCGCTTAAAAATGCCTATGAAAGACACAGAGAGAGAGAGAGAGAGAGAGAGAGAGAGAGACAGACAGACACACTGTCATCCAAACACCATTAAAGCCGGTTTTGTTTGAGGCTGCACATAAGCAGCTTGTGTATGTTGGTTGTATTGTTGTGTTAAACAGGTGTATTGTGTGCAGGGGATCAAAGGGTCTGCACTCCACATCTAATCCATTCAACTTCTGAGTATAGATTTAGGTTTACATATACTGATTAGACTCCCATGTAACCTATAAATTACATATTGGTAGGGTATATATTGACCTGTAAAGATATGAAAGTACTCTGCACTGAAGGTGGGAGTGTAGGATTAATGTCAATGTATGGAGCCCACGTGCATGCACACACACAAAAGAAAGAAAAACAGTATCATCTTATTTAAAAAAAAAAAAAAAAGAGAAGGTGAATGAGGGATCCAGTTGAAATGTCACAGGTGTAATCCCACCTGCAGTTCAGGCAAGTTCATCCCTGTGTGGGTTTGGTGGTATTGTCATGGTAAACAGTGAATCGGCTTGTCTGCACCACACTCAGCCCACTGGATCAACGCTGCCAGGGCCCAGTTTCCTCAAAACAACACATCTGAGTCCTCATAGGAATATATAACATTCATCATGTCTGTAACAGTGAAAATATAACATTCATCATGTCTGTAACAGTGAGTGTGAGAACAGTGAGAAGAGAAAAAAAACAGTGAGTCTGACTTCTTCAGGGAAATCAAGTCAAACTCATATGAAGTCAGCAATATATATTTGTTAACAGGTGACATCAACTTACTAGCATAATCAAAATCATATAATGTAAGCATGGACGTGGTTTCAAAAATTTATGATGCCTAACTTACAAAACTAACTCGATACGTGAGTGAAACTGAAAACAACTGTTGAGCCTATATTACTTTTCATAGAGCGGCTAATGGCTGTGCTAACAAGCTAACACATTTGTTCAATCACTGTTTTGGTGATTCTTTGTTGATATAAATCGATAACTCCCATATTTAGCACATAGAACATCTCTATCTATACAATTGTTTTTAGTGCAATACTGTAAACAACTGTTTAGTCCATTACCAAAAAAAAAGGTTATAACAACTATGCTAACTATCTTATAGTAACTTCACCACAAGGCCAATAATCCAGTTTTAGTGTTATTATCTCTCTGAAAAACAAACAAACAAACAAAATCTAATAAATTATTTTCAAAATGTGCAAAATTGACACTACTGGTTAGCCCACTCTTTTTAAAAGTGGCTAACAAAGCTAACAGTAGCTAACTTTAGCCAATAGCTATTTAGCTTTGCTTAACTATCTCTGTAGCTAACTCTTAGTGTATCAATAATATACAAAATACAATGTGCATGCTATATAAGACATCTTTGTACTTGTTGGAAGTTTTTATTTTTGACCATGTGCCTTTCTCTTTGTGCTAAGCTATAGGCTAATTACATCCCAGAAGCTGGCTTTGCTCAACAGAGAGGAAACTGTTATTGATTTCCTCATCCCAACACTGGAAAAGACCGCAAACAGAGGATTTCACTGTGAACATGCAGTAGTGAACATTTTATAGCTTGTATTTTATCCAGTTAAACTAAATGAAACTTTATGATGTCGTGTGATTTCAGGTTTAGGATTCATCAGATGCCAACAACTGTCAGACTAACAAAAAAGTTTCTGCCTCGCACACGTCACTTCTACGTGTTGGACACAATATACTGTATGTCTCAGTCCGGCCTCTGGACAATGCAACAATTGTGGGGACACTTCATCTGCATACACACACACACTCATCTCACACATATGCAGGCAGCAGCTGAATGCAGGTCATGGACTCAGTCTCTGGTATTGTTATTGATCAGGTCACAAAAGCTTATTGACTGCTTTGGTGAGTGCACAAAAACTCTCGCTCTATAGGCTATCTCTTACATGCACACACACACACATACACATACACATACACATACAGCATAATGTATTAGTCTATGCATGTGTGTGGGAGGAGGATTTATGCATGATTGTGTAAGTGGGTTGGTCAGTTAGCACACAGAAGTATCATTTTGTCCAACCCAGCGTGTAAAAGACAGAGTAAAGAGGAACGGGAACAAAGGGACGTCATTCTGCTTTTGTCAATGTGCGTACGTGTGTGTGTGTGTGCTACTAGCCTCTATTGTTAATTGTCGGCCTGGACCACAGTGAGAAGAGTTGTTCGACTGATGCCAGGAGAACAGTGGGCAATGGTACAAGACAGACAAGGATCAAAGTTTATCCAGTCATACCTATACTATTACGATCCAGCTGTGTGTTATTATACAGCATAATACAGTGTAGTGCAGTTCAGGCTGAGTAAACACAAAATCATACTTAACCAAAATGATAAAGACAGCATTAGTAACATGTATATTAAGTATTAACTCTACAGAGAAAAGCCCTGTTTGAGTGTTGTCTGTTTGTGTGCTGTCGAAGAATTGATAAAGATGCATTAGTGTGTAAGGAGCGTTTTTTTTCTTCTTTTTTTTTAATGTGGTGGATAACTTTAACCAAAATGGGCAATCAGGGTGGAAGGCTTTGGTTAGAGACACAACCAACAATCTGATCATCATCAACCAAGACTGAAGTGTCTGGCCTCAGCTCCAAGTGTCATGTCTGGAGTAAACTAGGAAACCCCAAAGGTCATGGCAGAGTCCTGCTGAGGGAGTGTTTCCAGCAGCTGGGATGATGGGATTGCTCAGGGTTGAAGGGGAAAGCTGAATAGAACAAAGTATGAAAACCTGGTCCAGACCACTTAGGACCTCAGACTGAGCCTGAAGTTCACCTTCTAGCAGGACCAAGACAAGAGTACGCTTATGTTGTTTAACATTCAGATGGTCCATCTGAATGTTAAACATCCCACACCTGAGAGAAGTTGCAGATGATCAACAGAGAGGTGGCAGAAAATCCCCAAATCCAGGTTTGTGAAGCTCGTTGTGTTGTCCCCAAGAAGATTCAAGAGCCCCCCAAAGGTGTCTCATCTTAGCAAAACCAAAAGTGCTGCACTTGCAAAATTGTTAAATTAAACAAATGACACTACTCAGTTAGGTCTAGATATATATATATATTTTAGTCATACTGAAAGATAAATGAGTACATGTGGCAAAGTTGGGATGAATTAGACTAATCATTAAAGCTCCCTGTCATTAATGCGCATTAATGGATAATAAAGTTGTGAATACATCAAAGGCCGAGTACAGTCGGTGTCAAAAAGTTCAGGAAAGAGCAAATTCTCTGTGTGCGAAGATTTCCATTAGGAAATTATAACACACTAAGAAAGTCAAGGTCAATTCTCAGCGATAGTCCTTATGTAGCCTAATTATGAATAATCAATAATAAGCTTACATGTGCAGACTGGTGCAGATGTGGAGTGTGCGTATAGAATATTTATACATAATATGAAAAATACTCACCACAGTGGACCAGACTTTGTCTCTGAGCTCCTGAAAAACACAAGCACTAATAAACAGCTTGACACTCAGCCGTGCCTCCGTGATCCTGAGCTCAGGTAAGTGTCAGGAGTGGATGAGATGGACGGATAGAGAGGGATGAAGGAGAGTCAGGCTGTTAGACTAATGGACACGGACAAAAAGGGGGACATCTGCCGAGATGACGGGAGGCTCTGCTGAGTTTAATCCACAGAGAAGCTGAGGGAACTCAAATATCCGACAGATCTGCTGAGGTGATCCTCATCTCTCTCTTCATCACATGCATCCTGTCATTTCCTTATCTCTTTTCTTTTTCCTTTCCTTCCTCCTCTCTTTTCCTTCTCTCCTCTCTCCTGTTTTCTTTTTTGTATCTTTCCTCATCTCTCTTACATACTCGTACTTCCTCCTTTCCTCTTCATTACTTCATACTTTCTCCCTCCTTCTTCATCACTCCACGTCTCCCTCTCTCTCTTTCCTCACTTCTGTCTTTATTTCTATTTCAACAAAGAAAGACATAGAGAAACAGAATAAGTGACATCAAACTCCTCCATCCATCCAAACACAGAGCTCAGTGCATTAGAAGGAACCCTGATTTACCAATAGTGACATTTTTATTATTTGTACAATAGAGACTTTAGTACATTATTCAAAACACTTCTTATATACTGAAAAAATGGTACGTCCCAAAGCCCAAAATGGCTCCAGTATAATCGCTGCACAGCATTTTTTCAATTTTATACATATATTATTTTTTGTAAAAACTGTATCTTAAATAGTATGTACAGATAGCGTCTGCAAAATGCATTCTAAACACATGATATATATTATATATACTTCGGCAATTACATTTCTCCGCATTAATACTCAAACTTAAAACTGGAAGGATTTCAACTTGCATGTGCAAATAAATAAAGAAATAAATAGTTCTGTTAAATCGTCACTAAAATTTGTCCAACTTATAACTCGACAGCGGTTCTCTCTTCAGAGGTCAAAGTACTTTTTGTCACACAACGGAAGAAGCAGCATTCAAGTTGGGTAGGTGTAGGTACTGCAGAAAGCATGAGTACATTCACAATCAATATGAGTCATTTTAAATTGGATTTCATTCACAGCTATGTACAGTGACACCGTCCTCAGCATTTGTTCGGCTCTTATGTAGTTTTAAACACATAGAAAATGACTGTTTTTATAGTCATATACATATATATATAATATATATTTGTATAACACAAATTCACAATTACAGTAGAAATACATTTTATACAGTTTTGGATAGTACATGTGTAGGTCTCCAAGTCATACTGTGCGTACTTCCATCCATAACTTTGTTATAAGTGTCATTATAAAATATCACAATTTTTGAGCAAAGCTAAGGTATATCAATATATTTAGAAAGAATTACCTGAAACATGTAGTAAAAAATAATTATATTATCAAACCTTTTTTCTCTGTTCTCATCACAATATCTTTGATATTTCAAACTCTAAACAGGGGTTGGGTGGGTACCTGTGGTTAAGATCTCAACCACACCACCAAATCTGTGCCATTTTGTGTCCCTTGTGTTGAAATCACTAAACTCTAACGCTTATTAGGAAGGGTCGACACAAAATGGGCACAGGATGACACCGTCATGTCAAGTAAAAGCAGAGGGCAGTGAGGGACGTTGTTTTGCTCTGGATGAAACATCAGATGTTACACAGAACAAAAACAAATCTCACTGTCACCAAAAACGTCTTCAGGACTCGTGTTGCATTTACACACAGACAGGAAATCGGCCTCTTCGCTTCTTGTTCTTTTTCTGAGGTTACTTCTGTCATGTCAATACAATTTCTGGAGCGTGACAACAAAGGCTGGATTTTTATCACGTTGCCATGGCTCCAAGTCTGGATTACTTCCTCACTGCTTTGTTTAACGTCTTATTATTTCAAAGATTTGAACCTTCACCAAAATTAGCACATATAAATCCCCCTGCACACCTGGTCAATTAGCATCAAACAAAGAGATTTCAAGTGTCACCAGTAACCTCAGTTAACACCGATCAGATCAATACCTGACACCATATATGTGTTTCATATTCAGTCTTGTTTCCAGGGGTCAGCAGAACTAATGTTTGCTGACACTTGGATTTGAAGCCAGGCCAACAGTTAAAAACCAGCTCCTCCACTGAACTCCAGTCACGCTGCTCCTTTCATGGTCAGATCAGATCTGAGCCACACGGAGGTAAAGCTCTAATGTTGTGGGCCTGTGTAAAATACAACCAGGGAGGGAGGGGGAGAGAGAGAGAGAGAAGGGAAGGGGGGGGTCCATATGGCACCAACTGTAGAACATCAGTCTCACTGAAACTCAGTGGTATAATACATAGAGAGTGTAGATCTCTAGAAGCCAACAGAGAACGGCTGGCTGACAGTGAGCGACAATGTGAGAGCATGCGGTGACTTTATCATACAACTCAACAGCTCCAAGGTGATGTGACACTGCTGGAACAGTACTAGAAAACAGGACTTCAAAATATGGCACAGACATCATGAATAATGTTACAGTGTGTGTGAGTGTGTGTGAGTGTAAGTGTGTGTTTGTTGCCTGTTAGTTCATGTGCATGGCAGTGTGTGTGTAAACATTAGCGTGACTAGCTCGATAGATGGCACTGCAGGACAGGTTAGGCTCTGTTGAAAAGTTCAATGGGTCGAGCCTCAGAAATATTGCTTTAGCTCTTTTCAGCACAGCTGTGCAAGCAACGGTTTAAAAAACAACAACAGAAAGAAAAAGAAAGAAAAAAAAAACACAGGTAGCAGTAATGGAGTATGAAAAGTGTTTTCTATACAGAAATAAATCAGTGGTATACTTTAGAAAATTGTCCATTTGGAAATAATCCCTGTATATTCATAAGAGAGAATTCAGAATGTGGTTTATCAACAATAATTATATTAATCATAAACTTTTAGAGCTGTCTGTCCAGGCCCCAAAGAGAGAGCAGCTCCACAAAGCTGCAGCTCTATATATATGTACACAAGGCAGAAAGTCTTAAGTTTTTCAATTTCTGTACATTGGAGGCAATAATACCTGCAGAAACAGAAGACATAACCAGAAGAGTAAAAGAATAAAACACAGGACAGAAAAAAGAAAGAGAGGAACAGAAAACATGAGACTAGAGAGGGGAAAAAAAATAAGACTGCAGAGAAGAAAAACAAAAAGTAGAACAGGAGACCAAAGACAACAAAGGGAAGTGAACTGTGTGCTACACAAAACAACTCATTAAAAATCCATCATGGACTGCAAAATAAAAAGCAGTGGAGAAAAGCAAAAATACCCCAGAACCCTAACTCACCAACAAAAACAGACTACTCAGACTGACCAATCAGATGACTGCCTAATTAACAAACCAACCACAAAATCCAAACTGCAGCAGCCCTGTGGGGACTCGAACGTTTTGAGTCCTCTTGTGGTCCATCCGGCCGTCGATCAGGTCCCTGACCGCCGGTAGACAGGAGAGCCGATATGTTTCCTATGGTACATTTGGCACTAGTATTTGCCTTTGGTCCAGCAATAGGCAAATAAACGTCTGTGTGTTCCTTAAAAAGGTAAAAAAGGCGGCTCATTTTTCAGTTCCACGAGCCTCCAGCGGAGGACAGGTGGGGTGGCGTGGGATGGCGATGAGCAGAGAAAAGAAGCATTGTTGTGTTTTGTTTTGTTTTGTTTGTTATAAAACTATTTCTAGCGCATGCTGCTGTCTCTCAGAACCACCAAGTCCACCGTCCGCTGGAAACTCTTCAGCAGAGAGACGGCTGTCTCATGCTCCATGTGTAAAAAACTATGTCCGTTAGCCTGCAAGGCAAACACGCAGCACAGTCAAAAGCATGTGTGTGTGTGTGCGCATGTATGTATAGAGGTATGTGCAGTATTTCCATACACATGTCTATGTGTGAGTGTGTTTGTGGGAGGATGGAGGGTCACTGCCATCATTATCTCAGTAACACATCACTGTTGGGGAAAAGAGAGAGAAGAGGAGGAGCTACACAGTCATGCTGTAGAGAGAGAAGGGGTAAAGACAAAAAAGGGCTTTTAGATGAGGTCATCCAGCTACACTGTACATCTGTGGAGAGAAGATGACGGGGGAGGAGAGAGGGGAGGAAAACATGGAGGGAATGAGAGATGGAGGGAGGAGGGGGAGGTCACTCCGACCCCCACTTTACAAATCAGTTCATTTTTTTACCGTTCTAATTTAGTGATTATTGATTTCATCTGAGTTGGAAAATCCTCCAATAGCCACTGGATTGTTGCCCCTCCCCTCCTTTTTATTTAGACTTATATTTAAGAGTATCCAGTCATCCAACAAACCACATACTTGAGCTCAGGCCTGGTGCAGACTGCAGTATTTAGCATCTTATCCAGTTTCTGTAAATAAAGCAGGCACAAACTGGGTAAATCTGTTTGGAAACGTGTGTACCTGAACTGCAGCCATGATAAAAAGATGTCTGACTTTGTCTGCTCATCCAGAACAATAACAAACACTGTATCACTAGGTAGACTTATGTTATTCTGCCCTGATGTCTTTTTGTCTCATAAGGTTTTTACGTTTTTAGGGCTACATGTATAAACCTGTAAATCTGTGATTGAGAAGTTGCTACCTCCATGTGGTAACTAATTAATAATGAATGAGAGAGAGGATGGGGGG
>OMNW01012700.1:2841-13472 GCA_900303245.1 Selene dorsalis | reverse complement strand
TATTGCACCGATACTGTAGTACACATTTCTAATTCTTTATTCCTGTAATTAGCATTCTTGGTACCTTGCATGTCCTTTACATTTAATATTATTTATTATATATGGCTGCACCTTAATACCAAGGCAAATTCTTTGCATGTGCAAACATGATGTGACTTCACATTCAAAGGTAGCTCAGCTTTCATTATAGTTTATTACAGCACCTTTTTTATGTCATCGGTAAAAACATTGGATATTTTTTTAATGATGTACTGATAAAGGCACTGGAAATGTCCCTGTTTTGTTTTTTTTCCAGTTTAGTGTGTGCCCTTCTTCTGCTCTCTGTCCACTCATGTCTGACCTTCACAGTCAGCCGATTCACTCAGAGCCATGTTAATCACTCATGGGAGATTCGGAGCAAACACGTTCCTGTCACCACAAGATCAAATGAAAGAACACTGTTGATCCCTCCAGTGGAGATTTTCTAAGCCAAGGTAACACTGAATCTGTCCTGCAGCAACAACAGCAACACACACGATACCAATCCAAGGTGTGCATTGATATTGCAATAAGTTGTTGACCAGTGAAAGATTAACATCTGTAGAGAAAACCACCGACATCTGCACAGAGACTGGTTTGGGATCAGCCACCACTGTGTTTTTTTTTTTTTTTTTTTCTGATGATGATGAAGTGGAGGTGAGAAATCTATCACATGCATCACACATGCACTTGTAATGCATGTTCACTTCATATACATTGTACATTATGATCGGGAGTAAAGTGTTAAAATGTGCTCAGCATGCGTGAAGCGGCGTCTGTGGTACAGTGTGTGTCACAGTCACAGCAGTGAACGGCGAGCTCGTTGGTGACTAACCCGATTCCATCTGACAGCTTTCATATAATCTCCACATCATCCCCCAAACAGAAAAAAAAGGACGTTGCTGTGAAAACGGAGGCTGTGAATGAATCAAAAACAGTCACACTATAAATTTAACTGTTAGCTGAACAGTTATGATTAATGACATTGTTGTATAGTTTTCTGTTGTCTTTTTTGTTTATTTGTTTGTGTTGGGATGATTAATGTTTCCAGTTTCAAAGGAAATGTGTCACTTATTCTCTTTCTAATTTAGTGAATCTCTGCACACTTAACACTGGTGCTGTTTGAACGTCAGAGGATGGCTGGAGATTAGGGACCTTGTTTTTTTGGGGGCCCAAACTGCATCGTTTCCACATAATTGGTTTTCTTTGCTGTGATACTGTCGAAGATGAAAAGAACGGTTTCTCTTCTGACATTACAGAAAACCAACGAGTCCTTCAACCTGAACAACCGCATGCGGTCGGCCTTTTGTCCCCAACAACACAGAGGAGCGTTTCTTTAAATCCTCAGGAGGTTTTGTGATGTAACAGTCCTGTGAGGCACAAAAACCTTGGTTCGATTTTATACGTCATTCATGTAGATTATAAAACAGATGCATCACTCATTGTCAGGTTAAACCAACACTGACGAATGATTGCTGTTACAACGAGTCGATGTCTCCATCCACTGTGACCTCTGTGCAGACTTTGCTGCTCATGATGTCACTGCACTGCCTCCTTTGCTCTTATCATAAGTACTAATGGTATCTTTACCACTTGAATATGAATTTGCCACTTTGGGGGCATTTTGCTGTAATAGGCTGCTGATGTGATAGGTTAAAAGAGTAGTAAAGTATTTTGATCATGTCGTACGATTGTCTTTTCTTCCCTTTCTTGTTTTTAACAACACATCGACTTATCATGACATATTTTTGTAATAAAATTGTTATAATAACCAGACACCACTGTTGCTGTACAAGTGTGTGTACTTTGTGCAATAAATATTTAAAAAATGACAGATTTTCTACATCAGAAATAAAAATGTCACAACAACACGACACTGATGTGAAATAAAACAGGAAGCACTTTGCTATAAAAAAAACCAAACAAAAACAGACGTCAAAACATGCCAAGACATGTCTTGAAGCACCGCTGCAGCCTTCTGCACACCGGCGTTTTCTGTGGCTCTTGGTCTCTGTTGACATCCACCATAACTGTCATAAATCCAAACCGACATTACATTGGTTTTCTTTAAAGTGGAACGTATACGTTGAGGTTTTCTTGAAGGAGACAATGGGAGAGCTACCTTAATGGTCTGAGAGGTTCTGTGACTCAGCTTGAGTGAGCGCTGCTGCCTCTGATTCATCTATTATACATAGATGGAGGCTTCAAATAAAGAGCAAAGAGAAGAAAATTAAGTTTAATGGCCAGATTCTTTTGTGTGCGTGGGTGATGCAAACCTCGGCCACATCATGTCTCTCGCCCGTCGGTCACTCATTACTCTGACGGCCATTACTGAAATAAAGCGAGCCAACGTGTAGCGGGAGAGTTCCTGCTCAGGCCACGAAAGATGTCATCTGCACGGGAAGATTACAGATCGGCCCTTGTGATGTGAACGACTGTTGCAGAATAATGAGTGCAAATCAAATAGAAGGCAGATAACACCCCTCAGATTGTGTTTTTCCATCATCCCTCATTAGCACTTACACCTTGCACCGTTTCATTACGCACATTCATAACTTCAGCAGGTCGGTGAAGGAAACCGTCTGAGGGAAGTCTAATTGGACCTTTTTTATTAATGCTTTGCAACCACTCAGTCTCTTTCTCTCTTGCAAATGTGATGGTACTGTGTTTGCTGTTTAAGCAGTCAGGGCATTGTGATCCGTTTCCTCAGAGTGCAGTTGTTATTTTTCCCATGTGGTTTTTTAGGTAATTAAATTTCTTTCTGCTAGCCCTTTATCAACTGCTCTAGTATCTGCGGTTTATCTGTCACTCTAATGAGGCTGGGTTCCCCCTCCCCTTTCCTTGGGGTGTATGGAAGAATTTAAATCTATCAAATTATGCAGTCCTACTGCACATAGAAAACTAATGAAAACAAGGCAGTGGGAAATTAATTTGAAGCAATATGAAAGCAAAGTCTGCAGCAGGAAACTCAGAGGTGAAATGGGAGTAGCCTCATTCAGTGGGAAGAAACATGACCGAGCCCTTTATAAAATCCTTGAAACAGTTGTCTCTCTCTGTTCAGGCTGTAAGTTTCCCCCAGCAGTGCCATAAAAGCTTCACTTTGAATACTAATATCACATGAGCCTCGGTGGATTAGTGGTCATGTGAAGACTGCAGGGATGCACATGGACTTTATAGCCCACTGTTCCCCCATTTACATTTTCCCCTCAGTCCTTTTAAAAATTATTATCATTTTGATTAACAGTTCTTGCTCTGCGTGCCGCCCGCCTCGTTGTGAAAAGCATTTAGTGGTATGCATAGATCAGATATTAGCTCACCACAGGCAAGACAGGAAGCGATCAGAACAGGTATCGGAGGGTTAGTGTCTTCTTCCAAGTAATTCTGAACTTGTTATAAAGTCTGTGTGATCTCCTCGAGCACCGCTGCCTGGAAAACCACTGGAAAGAATATGTTACATTCAGTAAAGAAGATAAGAGACATTACAACCCTCCTGATGATTTACACGCTTGGTGCATCAGTGAAGAAGGTGGATATCTGAATTCATGAATTATCTTTCCTGCTGCTGCCGTCCTCCACATATAACCTGCACCCATTCAGTGCCTGCTGTAATGGCAGCCTTTTTCTTTTTGCATGTTGCCGTTTATGATTCCAAACAGATATTATCATGTGATCATACAGGCTGAAGCATTTCATAGGAAAAGCATTAGAGATATTTAAAAAACATTGTAGTTCGGGATAGAAACTCTTTTTCACTACCTGTCTGCATAGTCCTGTAAAAATCCTTAATTATTTCATGAAGCAGGTGCGACTTACTGTACTGTAAGTACTGTAAGTGAATTGTTTTGATTGCAGTTTGTCACTGTATCATTTGGGAAAGAGGAAAATATTCCTCTGTCACTGGTGAAATTTGAATGACATTCGATTGTTACTTTTCGTCCTAGAACCGTTGAGATGTTCCAGATTTGAACGATCGTATGTTGATGATACTGTCATTTATTACTTACATCCTACTCAAATTTAAGCTCTCCCGTAGGTCACTTTTTTTTATATATAATGTTCTGCAATGTTTTCTTGACCTAAAGTTTCTCTTCAACTGATCTTACAATAAAAAAATTTAATTAATTAATTAATTGCAACACACTGTGCATATATGTTAATACTCATGATGTTCAGTTATTAAGGTGCCACTTCCATTAAGAGTGATTGTATTGTGTAATTTTCTCTTAATAATTTCCTTCCATTGAAATGTATTTTTAATCAATTAAGTGATTCAGTTTCAGAGTGAACAAGGGCAGCTGAAGTGATTTTTTTTTTAAATTATGTCCTTACTGGGAAGTCTACTGTTCTTAGTCTGTCTGTAATTCAACTTTATCTTAATTAATTCAATAATATTACCTTCATAATGTCAGCTTTAATTGAACTCCACTGGGTGTGTGGCTTTTTTGTTTTTTTTTTTGTCATGTTTGTGTTTCTTTCTATCCATTCAGTCGACCTTGAGACTGAAATTCCCGTGTGTCCTTCATTAGTAATTAACAGCTGTGTGCTCTTCTCCAGAGATGTGTCGACGTCTGTCTGTTGCCTTTGTTCCATCCTCTCGGTGCAAGTGCTGATGGGTTACAATCCTCTGCAACGTCTGAGGGAGGTGGTGGTGGTGGGGGGACTGTCCAAACCTCTTGAACTTCAGACCCCCACCCCCTCCCCCTGTGTTGAGTGTGAGAGACTTGGATTCATTTCTTTGAATTACCGCCTCTGGTGGAGCTGGTGATGCTTTTCCCTCCACAGCGATTTGCAGCCAAATATTTAAAAACGTTCTCACAATGCTGGAGGAACATTTAGATGACGACTTCTATTTTCATGAGTATTAGCCTTTAGCACTGGCCTGTGTTTGAATCCAGTCTTATTCACTTACAGTCAACTGTTATTTGATTGACATCAGTTTACATTCATAATGTTTTGTTTTGTTTTTTCATAGAAACACTGTTTGTTTTACATCTACACTTGCAGAAATGTATATTGACTTATTCATTACAGAATTATTTACTTTATATTTTAAAATTATCATATTATACTATATCTTATTATTAATAGTAGTATTTACATTCTTTAGTCATTCTGCAATTCTTCGATTTATGTCACTTTTAACATCACAGACAAAGACATCTTAAAGTCACATTATCTTGAGTGAAAAAAATCTTGATTGACTTTTGTTTAAAGGGTCACATTAAGGGCAAAGCTGCTCACAAGCACCCCACAATGCACCAGTGTAGATTCAGCACCTTGGACAGCGAGCGCAGCACATGGCTCTGCAGGAGAGGAGGGCAGGCGTAAAAACCTGCAGACCTGGAGACACAGGCAGTGAACCACAAACAGAACACAACAGAGGAGACAGTCCAAGGTGAGATCGTCCACAGTCTGCATAGATGCTGCCGTACATCCCCCACGCTCCCACCCTGACAACGCCCAGGGGTCGGGAGCGTGGATCAGCCGTGCTCCCTGTCCATCATCCTCCACACACTGGACTCTCCTGGCTTCTTCCATGCTCCGCCAGTCTGGTTCAAGGACTTCTTTTTTTTTTTTTGTCCTTATGTTTTCTTTTTCTTTTACTTTCCAAGCAGTTTGGTAAGAAGTCCAGGGTAGAAATTTACTCGAGGAAAAGGAGGGCAACAGATGAGGATGTTTATTAACTTCCCATAAACTCACTGTGAGCGAAAACAAAAAGTTCAATTAAACCATGACAACCTCTGGTCTTGGCACGCTTTCGGTTTTGTGCACGACCCTGATCAGCAGTGTGGAAACAGGTGCATCCAACCTGGTGGAGCACAGGAGACCAAATACACAACAATGACAACAAACATACAACACCACAGGCATAAAATGAGGGTTTGTCTGAGTCAGAACTGTTACCACTCTTTCATCTGTCAACACAACACAGGCCTGGAGTCAAATAGCAGTTTGTTTGTGTTGCTCTTTTGTACTTGGTTCACTGCGCCTGCACACACAACCACGCACACACACATTAACTGCTTTGATTAACTATCAAAGTGACTAAAGTGAAATTACATCGAGTCACTTAGCAGCTAAGTGGAGAACTAACCTATAAAGTGATTCATTCATTTACAGTACATCAACATCAATCTAATAGAACATGATGTGTAATATAAAAGAGATAATAGAAGAATAAAAACTCTGCTGCTTGTGCAAGTTGCAGAAAACATGGCCACAGGCTCCTGCAGAGTGTTTTTGCATAATGTCACAATGAAGTTGACCTTTAACCTTTTAGATATGAAATCTCATCACCTCACTTCATCCCTAGCTGATGTTTGAGTCAATCTTGTTATCATCTTTATCATAGTGAACTTATTTGTGTGTTTTGTGAGGTCACTGTGACCTTTGACCTTGGACCACCAAAAGCTTCCTTAGTTGTACCAAATGTTTTGCTCCATCACGGCATTACTTTATTTTGTTTAAAACAAGATAAATATTTTCTTAACTGACATGTAGTTTTCCCTTTTCCCCCGACAGAGGCATTGGCTTCAACCTCTCTTGATTTTCCTCAGTGAGCAGCATGGATGGGAAGGAGAGCAGAGGTGTCTGCGGAGTGTGAAAGTCTGCATGGTCCTTCAAGCCTCCTCATATTGTGTGTGAGAGGGAAAAAAAAAACAAAAAGACAATTTTATCAGTGACACACAAATCCACTTATTTGCCTGGAGAACGTCCAGTAGACGTGTTGGATGTGTGAAAATCTGCCTGCTCTCTTCGCATCCGCATACACACACACACACACACACACACACACACACACACACATCAGCTCAAACCTTCCCATGCCTCTCAGTCAGGTGATTGTCTGGATCTTGCTTATTTCATGGATTAGCGACAGAAGAGGCTTTTAAAACCGTATCTGAGTGAATGCTTTCAGAGAGAAAACCTCTGTGTAACCTTGCTACTTCCACGCTGCCTGCCAGACTTAGGCTCATCTTCTCTGTAATAAAGACCGACACAAAAGCAAATCCTTGATCCTGCCCCGTGTACCCCGCAAATGCTGCAACTTCTTTTCTTTTGTCCAGCCCGGTCTTTTTGGCTGCCACCGGCATGTTTTGGTAAAATAATTAAATTAGTATTGTGGAGGACGGAAAATGCCGTGAGATGATAATAAATGACATTATTACCCAGGTGTGTGAAATGTAGTAATCAAACAAAGATGAAAAGGAAGAGCAGCAAATGTCAGAGTTTTACACTGGCTTAATCCTCCGTGGGTCTGAATCCACTGAGGCCTTTTGTTCCATGTTGTCCCCTCTCAAAAAATGTCCAATAATGAGTTGGAAAAAAAAAAAGTGGAGAGATGTGATGGATTCGTTCTCAAGTGGCTCACATCTGTCATGTTCTTCTTCATGCTTGAACTTCTGGCTGAGGTGAGATTGTTTTTAGCTTCGCACAGACCCCTGCACCACTTTGAACATCTGCATCATTAAGCTCAGTGAGTTCATGTTGAAGGCACAAATCTATATGTGAATCCTCATCCAAGACAAGCTGAAATTTAAGTAAGAGGACTTTCCAGAGATCAGCTGAATGTTTTGCACTTCAAATGTCATCGCAAACGTTCCCTGAGGATTCCTCCTTGTTAGCGCGGCAAAAAATAAAAGAATAAATACATTAAAGGTAATAAAGGTTACCGTGAGGATAGGCTTAAGAAAATATTTGCTCACTTACTTTCTTCTCATCTGTTGCAGCGAAGCTCCTCTACAGCTGCTCCTGCCAAAAACTGACCTGATGTGAATCTCGGCATCGCTAAATAAAACAGCGTTTTTTCATGTGTAATGATGTTATGGAGCAAAGGCAGGCAAATTCTTCACCACTCCATTTATATTTTGGGAATCAAACCTCTGGTTCTTTAATGTACATCAAAAGGATTCTTTGTTGTTGAGGTCTGGTAACATTAAAAATAGATGTTCCTTACCTTTAATGAACAAGGAGACGCCTCGGGGCGTTCAGTCAAAAGTCTCACTTCAAAGTTTGTTGGCCCTCTCATGAAAGAGGAGAGCCTCCGAAACTGCTCCTGTCCATCAGGACCTCTTGTCAATTTACTCTACACGACCTGATGCCAAAGTGGAATTAGATTGAAGTGCCTGATGCTGTTTGTTAATGAGCTATCACTTCACCAGAGCTAGGCTTGAAGGTTTATTCATTGTTAGCTCTTCATCCTGGAGCTGCACATTAAACAGCGTCTGGGACCTTTTGAATGCCAGTAATTAACCGTTGTGTTGAGATGGGTTTTGGATGAAGTTTAGAGCAGCAGCAAACACATCACCTTAAAGGGGAACTGTGCAAGTCTGCTCGCGTTTTCGCTGTTTTGGTCGTTTTCTTTTTCTCTGCGGAGCTCCCCCTACAGTTTCGGAGGGCAGATTTTACAACAACGTCGTAAAAACTCACAGCTAACCCTCCATGTGCATTTATTTTCAACAAGGCCGGCAAGAAGGCAAAACATGGAGGCGATGTGGGTTGACAATGGTATTTATTATATAAGTTTTAGAAAAAGTGTGTAGTCATAAACAAGAGATTTCAGGTTACGGGACGTATGGCAAGGTTGGTTTTTCAGCCGAGAGAGGCCAGGTTGAAGACAGAGAGCCTCCGTTCTCCCTGTAACAAGTTACAAGTCATTTAACATCACAGTTACTCTTAGTTAGGGTAAAAATCTTGGATAGTTCCTCTTTTCTAGTTTTTTACTAACGAGAAACATCACTCACACTGCACAATACACACACACACACAATACATTTTTTCAGCATTTCAGGAAGTGATTATTGATTATCATCTCCACATGTTTGCCGTCCCTGATGGAGGCTCGTTTCATTTCCTGCATGTTTCCTGAACACATTCAGTTTCTCTGGGTTTCTGAGCTTTGTCCACATCCTGCAGCAGGTGATTACCAGAGGTTGTGGAAATCTGCTTATACTCTGGGCTCTGCAGGACGAGCAGGATGAAGTGCTTCAAAGCCTTTCTTTTTTTTTTTTTTTTATTGTTGTTGTTGGTTTTTTTTTTTTCATTATTCAAATCTGCCTCAGCTTTTTTTTTTTTTACGAATGACAGAATAACACCTGTGAATAGCCACACATTCAAAATAAATCCCCCATTCGAAACTGTTGTAGCTCACTACAATATAGTTTTGAGTTCTGGTAAATGTGCGTGTGCAGCGCCGGTGGGAGCGGATGACCCTCCCCGCTCCCCGCTCCCCGCTCTCTCTTTTTTTGTGTGTGTGCTTACAGTCTCAGGCTGCTGTATCCATGGCAGTGTTTTATCGCTTAGACTTTCTCCAGGGCCCTTTCTTTTCTCCCTGGCAGCCCTCTGATGGAGCATGAGCCCACTCTTCAATTCACTGTGAAAACAACACAAGAGGATGTAGCCTCTCTCTCTCTCTCTCTCTCTCTCTCTTCTCTCTTTTTTTTTAAATAGACTCCTTCTTACCTGAGATGACACCAGCTGACGATGTAGCTGCCAGCCCGCCTTGGCTGCTTGTGCTCCTGCTCTCTGGCAGCCTGTTGAGCTGAACACAGGACTAGGTCTTTTGCAGATGGACTTGGCTACACAGCTTCTCTGTCATGCATTTGTTTGCACTCACATAGTCTCAGAGAGTAAGAAGCCCTGTGCAGGAACTGGACTGGGGACTAAACAGGAACTAAAAAAGCTCTTTTGTGCTTTATATACTCTGTTTTCTTTGTTTCTTTATGTGTACTATCCTGTCACACACAAGGCAACTCAAAGTGCTTTACAGCGGCGTGGACATGTATTAAAGGTAAAATACTACCGTGGCATTAAAACTGTATTTAAGTTAAGTTTCTGAATAAATGAAAACATTTAAATGAGACATAGGTTTTGAATAAAATGTGCTTCTCTTTTAAAGCAGAAAACGTTTCTTTTCCACCTGAGGGCATACAGCTGTGTTAAACAGCAGCACAGCTTTGAGAATCTCAAACCAGCAGCTGCATCGTTCATAGATAGTGAAATATTAATTTGTAAATAATATAGTAATGCTGTAGCAGGTGGAGTTAGTTTTCTGGTTTCTTTAGTAGCTATAGCACTGGACGTTTGTTTCAACATACGTATCGTTGAGATGTCCAGTGCTGTAAACGCCCCCAGACACTTCCTGGGTCAGAAACATGAGGCTCTTTGCAGCTTTACCTCCTTATCTCTGGTAAATCCTGTCAAGTGACGACCTGAGCATCTGTTTTTCATCCTGATTGGCAGTGAAAGGAAACGCAGCGGCTCCGCCTGATCAGGATTCACATCACCCGTCTCAGGGATCGGCTGTGTGGACCCGGCAGGTCAGGGTCTGACTCCAGGGTCCTTTCATGGTCGCTAACCTCAGCAAGGACGTTGCATTTCAGCAGAATGAGTATCAGTGGAGGACACATTACGGAGGTGGCTACAGCACTGGGCTGGTGATGATGATCTCTGACTGCTCTGCCTCAGCAGCCACTTGTGTAAAATATATATCAGTCAGGAGGTGACTTTTTACCGCTCACCTTGCCGTGACATTAGACTGTCTTTATTTTTCTCCAGCTGAGTGGAGGTTGAATGAATCCCTCAGATGCTAATGTCATTATCCCCCCCCCCCC
>OMNW01012697.1:3737-15714 GCA_900303245.1 Selene dorsalis | reverse complement strand
CCAGAAATGCTATAACTAATCTTCATATATTATAAAATATTTTACATGATTTGAATACAAATATAAATATTATGAGATTATATTTTATGATAATACCGTTTCAACATGTTGCCACCACAGGCCAGTGCTGCTGAACCCTTGAGGACAAACTATGGGACAACTTGCAATAAGCTCAACAAGCTCAAGGGTCTGCAGGGGTGGCAGCAGGGCAGAGGGGAGAACTCTGGGCCATGTCACGGTTCTATTTATCACCCCTGAGGACATGAGCCCCGGCATGTCACACGCACGCACAAGCACACACACACGCAAAAAAAAAAAAACGCACACACGCACTCCAGTGGCATCCCAAGCAGCCAAACTGAGGACCAGCTGTCTATGACAGGGCACATACTTTGTACGGCAAACGGCTGGTTTGGAGGTGGGGGCTGCCACAGTGGTGGTGGTGGTGGTGTGGGGGGCATACTCCCACGCGCACACTCATACGAGCACACGCAATCTTGAAGGAAACATTGCAACACAGTGCAATAATTTGTCCGGTGTGACTCGCTTCTTTTTAAGTGCCAAAAGCAGAGCTGCAGTTATTATTTGATCAACTGATACATTGATCAACAGACAATCAGCAACTGTATTGATAATCGATTGTCATTTCAGGAAGTAGGATGTTCTCAAATGTAAGAATCAGCATCTGAAATTATATAAAATAATTTTTACGTTTTGCTCAGATCACAGAAGTCATTCAGTGGCGTCTCTTTGGGTTCTAGGAAATTTTGATGGTGAGTTTGAAAACTATGATGTTTTATACACCAAACAATTAGCTGGAAAATAAGAATTAGTTGCAGTTATAATGGAAAAATCTGTCTGTCATACACTGAGTGACAGTGCGCATGGCGGACAAACAGGTACACAAAACAAACAGCTAACAAGTTCATGTGTACCTCTCGATGGTTGAGGAGTCTCTCCATATCGGCGGCCATGTTGTTTTTCACCCTTAGCAGAGTGGTCCGTTCTTTCCTCAGAGAACTGGGGTTTCACCCAGAAAACAGACAGAGAGAAACTAGTCCATTATTACTATACTTGCCACAAGTTATGAATCTTACATCACATTATTCTGCTTACTAAAGTGGGCATGTGAAACTTGTTCAACAAGTTAGGCCTGTGAATCACTGACGGTTTGTGTGATTCATTACGACAGAATATTTAAAGGTTGTATGAAAACTATAATGTACGGTATTAATTGTTAGTTAGACTTGACTTTAGCGTCAGGAGAGGCATGTGAGGTGTGATGTACATTGTAATTTGAGTGTCGTTTCATTTGTGTAACTGGGCAAGGACAGTTTAAGTCCTAAATGGTTGTTAGCATGACTACCAACCAATCAGTCTAAATGGAAGCAGTTTGCTTTACTAGTACTGAGAGCATAAGTCACTGCTATGAAACCATCAATAGGCAAATAATACAATGTGCGTGATTCATGAATCTCAAAAATATAAAAAATGAGCAACTGCTTCTTGAAAGCTTTTTCAGGTTTGTGAGTCTGTGAAAAAGAAAAGAAAAACTTGGGCTCTCAACAGCACTGTCCAAGTGTTCTTTCCTAGGGCTGTGAAACATACAAGCAGGAGCTTGTAATAGGAACGAACCATCTTGCAAATCTTGAATTGACTGCTTGGTAGCCTGATCGCCTTTTACCGAGCATTTAAAAAAAGCCTGTGATCTCTACTGAGATAATGACGTTGTCCAATTTGAGCTGAAAGAATTTTGATCACCAAACAACTGTGAATGCAATTCATACTTGGACATAGACAGAGAGCTTGCAGTGCATGGAGGGAGAATCTCCTGTGAGCGGTGTTTCTGCTGTTAAATAGATAGCGCTCCACAGCCACAGGAAAGCTTCAACGTCTTTATCAGATGGCGAGGCTTGAGAAGCTGGAGAGCATTTTAAAAGGGATTTTTTTTTTCGCTCTCCTGCTTGCCCCAGGTGAGCGCTCAGTGGTAGTGAGCAGCAAGAGAAAACCTGCAGTCTGTCAGTTTGCATATTTCTCAGGTGAAGATACAGTGGGGCACTGAAGGGATTTAGGTCAGTGCCAGGCAGCTGGATGTGAACTGAAACACTCGTTTTATTGGGCACAGCTTGTGTTGCACAAAGACAGCATGAGCTCAGTGCAATAACGACACAAGACGACATAGGATGATAAAACGAAGATGCCCAAGGGTGGGAAAGTATGGCCTGTTGCCATGATGAGTAAATTACAAGGAATAAATTGTAAAAAAATAAACTGGAATAGAGATTGACAAGCCAGGCAGAACATCTAGTCTGTAATCAAAATGTCATGCGTCTTGATCTACTTATTAATGACTTTCTTCTCTGGGAATGCATGTTGCCACATGTGTACCTGACGTTGTCCTCAAGCAGGGCCATACGTTCCTTCATCGTGCTGATCTGTGCATCCCTTTGCCTCACTGTCTCGATCAGGTAGCTGTAGGGCTGCTGTGTCTGCTGTAACAGCTGGTTGGCTGCCAACAACTGAGAAACAGCACATATAAGAACAGAGCAATTACAGGGGCAATTATTCCACCTACATAATGTCAAGTCAACTAGGCTTCAGTCTATTTTTTTTTCTCAGTTAAAGGAATAGTTCAACATTTTGGCAAGTTCGCCTATTGCCATAATCCCTATAGTCATAGGGGTAGGTTCATTACCTTTAATTATCGGTGCATGTTGTTTTGTGATCCGCGGGGCAAAGATGTGAGCTTCTCAGCAAACACAATGGAGGTGGACGGTACAAGGTCCTCTGTCCCTCAAAACTCATCAAATACACAATCCGACAACTCCAAAACGCTCTTGTGGACAAGTTGTGACCTGCACATTCACCACGCTATGAAATAATCATGTATAATTATGTAACATTAAGACACATGAAGCAAATACTCGTAACTACTTGTGCTTTTTAAATCACTCCGCCGAGCAGCCATGTCTGAAATGTAGTTCCGGATATGCATTTGCCTCGAACACAACTCTGTTGGAGGAGTTGTTGGATTGTGTGTTTGATGAGTTTTGAGGGACAGGGGACCTTGTACCGTCCACCTCCATTGTGAGCAGCTCACGTCTGTGCCCCGCAGATCTCAAAACAACATGCATCGATAATTAAAGGTAATGAACCATCCCTATGACTATGGGGATTATGGCAATAGGCGAATTTGCCAAAATGTTGAAGTATCCCTTTAATAATGTACAGATTAACATTTCTTTCACGTGTGCTATCCAACTCTGCCAACTGTGGAGTCATAATGTAAACTAAACAGGTGTTGCCACAACATGTACTCCGTTTCATATTGCAAAGAGATGATCCATAATAACCAAGGCGTGTTTGGTTATGACTGTAAAAAATAGTGAGATCCTGTCAATATTTGTGCAGTGACAACTAAAGCTGAGATTTCCTTATCTCTGACGTCCTTGTCTATGAAGGGGTGGCTTCAGTGCCCATAAATGCAAGTTTTTATGAAGGCGTGTCTATGCTATATCATTTTTATTAAAAGTGGTACTGCACTCAAATCAAAGATGAAGCCATAATTGGAAATGCAATGAAAATCCACAGCCCACCCTAATCCTAACAACCTCTTTCTTGCAAGTACTGAAAGAAAAGCACCTGTAGTGAAGTGTTTTAATGATCCCTCACACAAGATTGCATGTCCTAATCTGCACCCAATGCAATATCGCTCAGCCAGTATCATGCTTAAAATCTGTGAAACAATAGATAAAGTTTTGTGGGCTGTTACACATTAAGCCACTTTTATTGGCCACAAGTAGTGAGTAGAAGTGGGTGGAGGGTCGGGACAATAGTTAGTTAGTCAGGGCATCTGTGTGGGTGGTTAAATGGTTAACACCCTTACCTTTTTCATTGAATAGGAAGTGTAATTTTTCACCCTTTCTTTTCATACTCGATGAATCATGAGGTATTTCACACAAGTGCCAGTGAGTCACAACTGACAGGTGAATGCCTGGCTTACTTAGTCTCGAATCTGCCCAGTCTGTCTATTCTGTCTTGATAAATCACTGCTCTCATTGAGATTATAGTAAAGAGCAGGGAACACACAAGCACACTGGTCACTGGGACTGTCATTCCCATCATTTCAAACCTTACTGGCTGATTTTTTAGCGTTGATGCACAAATAGTAGATATGTGACTCCACACACAGTCACACAGAAACAAAATACACACACCCAGAATTAAGGTCTTAAAGTTAAACACAGATGCATATGGTGTGCCAAACGCAACAAAAGCTTCAATGATTGCTGCAGTGAGATGTTGGCAGAGTGAAGAGCATGGCCGTCACGGTTTCTGGCACTGTTTCCCACTCTGTCAACAGGTGTGACAGGTACCAAGACTCCAACCTCTCACTCTTCTCTGGTAAGGTCTGTGGCGGTGTCTGCTGTCTGTTACCAAACAACCTGTCATTTTTCTGACGGGTTTTTGAAGGTAGAAATTTGACAGGACCATTGTTAAAGTTCGACAAAATGGTAGAGTATACTGTCATCAATTTGTCCTGAAGTGCGTTTAATGATATATGTGGTTACAAACCTCAGAAGTAGCTTGATTCAAATATCTTTTATGGTCCTTTTTTTCTCTGAGGGAAAAGTGTGGTTTCATGCCACAGCTGAATCTGTGTTTAAAAGACCGGTTAGATGTTCTCTCACCAGTGACTTTAACAGCAGTGATGGTGTGAGAAGCCTAATGGTGGCTGATAAGAGAGGAGCCGGGGATCTTGGCTCTGTGATAATGACTATTATGTCGGAGAGGTAAAAGCCAGGTGAAATAAATCATAACGACATTCATTGAAATAACCGTAATCTGAGTTGCTCCGGGAGATTTGTGACTGTGAGAAAACAAACATGTGTTCCAAGTACTTTCAGTGCTTTGAGCTTTTTAATTTTTTTTTTGAAATCAAATAAAAGTCATCCGATTGGTGATAATTCACAGCCCAGTCTGGTAGGCACCTGGATGCTGCATGTGTGTGTCTATGTTTGTATGTGTTTACCTCCTCTGATATCTGCCCAGTCTGTGACTTGTGTCTTTCCAGCTCTCTCGTCAGTGACGTGTTTTGCCTCTCGAGCTGCAGCACCCTGCGGGCCAGGTGAACGCTGCACAACAGTCACCACAAACATGGTTATGGAAATTCCAAAACATGAGATAGCAAACAGGTTTACAATAGTGTGTCACCTACAGTTTATGTAGCCACAACCATTGAGACTGAGTTTTTTTTTGGCTGCACATGCACACTTCAAAACAAGGACTATACAAATTAGGTGCTTTGTGTACTATTTTCAGAAAACACATTCAAAAGCCAGATGTATATAATTGTTGAAATTGACAAGGCAAATCTAGACTGAACATAAATTTCAAAGCCCCTACGTAAACAATTTGAAAATTCCTCACTGTGGTAGGAAGTAGCGTGGGTGATAGACACTGCACACTGTTTTGCATCAAACAAACAATGTAGATGGTAGATTCATCATCAAGCACAAGATGTAGTCGGTGCAGGTTTCAGAACATTTAAAAAGGAGTTCAAATGTTTTGTGAGTAAGCAAATACATTAAAAATGTTCAGTTTGTTAAACCTTGAGATTGTCACAACACTGCATTTTGTTGAGACATGAAAATACATAATAAAATCTAAATAGCTGTAGGTCTTTTAATGCAGTCTGGGTGGAAACTGAGCAGTTAGTTTTTATGGAGTGATTTCTCTCATGTACTACACCTTTGCTTTAGTCGTCTTTTGGCCGTTGTGGGAACGTTTGCTCCATAGCCATATGAAAACAAAACTCTCTCTGCCTCCTCTTCATTCTCAACTGGCAACAGACAGAAAGACAAATACTGTCAATACATCTCCAAGACCATTATAAACATTATGTGGCAATGTGTGGCTGTTTTAGGGCTTCTGCAAGTTAAATGTGAGGCTTTCTGAGACAGCACATAGATGGCAATTTAATATCACAGAAATAAAGGTATGAAAGATACAAACAGAAATCAGTATGAGCAGGATCTGTATGCTTTTATTGACACATTTATGGTAGTAAAGTCTACTTAATTAAAGATGAGCAGCCAACAATGTTTGAATCAATAAAAGGGATTAACAATTAATACCATCTTTAACCTTTACTAATTTAGAAAAAAACTAGCTTTAAAAATTAAAATGATCTAATAATCTATGGAGCACAGATTAATTTTAAATTGTGTAATGCATCTCGGACAGCAGTAACGGGCAGTTTTTGCTATGGATAAAACACTATACCAAGTCTTAAACTTTTTTATGACTAGCCTGGCTGAGGCAATAAAAAGTAGAATCCAATACCTTCCATGGCCTTTTTGGGGGCATTAAATTCAATGCTTGCAGATACCCCATGTTTTTATTTGTCTGAGCTTTTCTAAATTGGACAAAACCTGTAGTAAATATCCATTCTCACGATGTACCTCCCCAATAACAATTACTGATATTTCCCTACACCTTGATCCAATATGATGCTATTTGTAAATTTTATTACACACACTCTCTCTGATGCCAGACTCCTGTTCACATTATCTGAAAGGTATCGGTGTCTGTTTGTTTGTGCTTTTATCTTTCTGACTTTACAGTAATGTGTGTAATGTAATGGGCACCTCAAAGCTATTGCTATGTTCTTACTCTCAGCAGCCTGCATGGTGACGTGGTCCAACTCCTGTTCCAGCTTTTCGTACGTTTCAAGCCGAGAAGCCTGCTCGGCATTCTGAGCCTGCAGCTCCGTCACCCGCTTCTCCGATGACGTCTGCAGCCTGTAAAACTCCTGAGTGATGAGCTGAGGGACACGAGGAGAGCAGGGAGAGAGAGAATGTCAGGAGACGGGAGAGGAGTATCATTTTATCCACAGAAAGACACTCAGCTGAAAGAAAATCTTTTAAACATGCACAAACTTGTGTGATGGTGTATTTCTTCCTGATTATTCAATTAATTATTCATTTTCGCAGCATTAAGGCTCTAACATATTTTCTACCAAGGACAATAAAAACTATTTATACACATGTTGTAAGCTTCAAATAGTGTTTGACTGCCTTCAACTCTCTTATGTTTTGTTTTGTTCCCATGTTGGCAAAGAGAGAGAGGCCAAAGAAAAGAGAAATCTGAATCTAAATGAAAGGACTTTAATCTCAAAATGGCTTTAACCCTCACAGTTATGAAGGGCTTGGATTAAATCAAAGCTGAACAATAAACTCCAACATCAAAACCTGAGCTCACTTTTCACTCACTGTAATTAAAAAACAACAACATCCTTTTTCTCCCGTGATCATGTGCAATGCATCATTATACCGTGTGTATCCCTCTGGCAAGCAGGACAGGGTTAAATCCAGGTGAAGAGGTGGAACTCTGCTAGGTGCATCCAGACATTGAGAACAATCTGCACTCAATTAACTTCTTGTATAAATGGGTGTGCTCCGGTGGACAGAGATAATATTGGCGCCACTGGACAGACAGACAAAGACTTGGGAAGACATATTCCTGAGAGTGGAACATTAATCTTTAAGAGCTATGAATTTAAAGATCTGTGGTGCATTTATGGTTGTATTAATTCATGTGATGTTTGATGCAAGCGCTATACTGTCTTTCCTTGCTTTACTGTAGAACCTTGAGATTTGATTTAAGAAACACTTAAAGTGACAAACTGTAAATCTGAGCACAAAAGGAATAGTTTCACTTAGACCTCCTCTATTATTCTCTGTGATGAACATACCGTGGGCTTCCACAGAGCGGCACTGAGCCTTATTAAAAACTGCTGCAGAGACTAGGGACTATAATCATTTATGTGAATGTCCTTCGTAATCTTAAGTAAAACATTTATTGTGTTAACGTGCAGCGAAACTTGCTCTGAGCACAAAACCAAACACTGCACCTGGACAACAGAGGAACAGCAGGGACACGTCAAGCTGATTTTAACAATGTTGTTTCACTTTCTCTAACACCTGAATGTATCATCAGAAAACATGTTCATAGAAAATTACTGAAGACCTACATTATATGCAAATGTTCAACATGATTTTCGATTTCCTTTCCAGATGTAATGATTATTACTTCCCACTGAAAATGCTGACAAAAGGGCAAAGGGGGATTCATGTGTTTCTCTCTCACAAATTAATTAATCTACTATTCCAAGTAGATGAAACATCAGCCCTTCTGAACTGCAGGCTGAGGACAAGTATTAATAGGGAGAAGTACCTCTAGTTTCTTCTGCTGTTTCTCACACTCCACCTGGCACTGAGCGAGGGCCTTGGCCGTCTCATCCTTGACCATCTGAGCACGCTCGGCCTCAAAGGAGTGCAACTTGGCCTGGTTGCACAGTTCGGCCACCCGGCTGTCAGTACCCAGCTGAAGCTGACGAAACCTGCACAGACACACAGATGGACATGCACAGTAGTAAATATGAATCTGAGTGGGTGAGTTTTTAAAAAAGGTAGGTCAAATGTTTCGGTACAGCTTGAGATAAGGATGAATCAACGGTTACATTTCAGGATACAAACGTGCGTGTTTTTTTCAAGCGCCTTGTGCAATGGATGACTTTCGAGTTTTTGATGTTCATAGTGTTTAGTGGCACATATCCTTGCAACTACTCTATTAGAGTCACCAAGCCGGAAAGTCAGGTCTTAAATCATCTGGTGACAGACGAGCATTACTCAATGGTGCTTGCAGCAATGTTTGGTCTTATTTGATCTTCCGTGATTCTAGTTGGCAGCTAGAGAAAGAAGTTTCAACCTAAGTGTAGGCAATTAGAAAAGACAGGGACAGAACGTACATACACTTTTTCAGCTAATATAACTCATGCATGAAGTCAAAGCCACGTCACAAAACTGAGAGTGAGTGTATGGACAAGCTGGCCCACAACACAGACAGTTAGAAGTGTTTCGTGCTCAGAAAAAGAAAATGATGACAGATGACTAGTAATCACAACATCATTATCAAACCTTCATATACGCACAAATGAACAAAACTGCAAAAAGAGAGGTAGTTGATAACACTGGTCAAGGTTTAAAGTCATTTATGAGACAGAAACATCTCAAACATTTGTTCATTTGCAAAATAATTCATTAGTGAGAATTTTCTGATTTGCTCGGTTTTAATCCAAAATTTTGTATTACCGGCTTTTGGACTATTGGTTGAATAATTTAAAAAGCAACTGAAAATAATGTTACTTCAAAAAGTATGCTTTTCTACATTTTCAGATATTTTACAGACTAAACAATCAATTGATCAATTAAAAAAACAGCTTGACAAAAGTGAAAAGAATCATTTACTCTGCCCTGAAAGTAATAAAAACACCATAAACGTATTTTCGAGCCGAGTGCTCTTCCTTAGGCAGCTTTCAAGCATGCACGCGCACACACACACATACCATCAAGGCACAGAGGTTGGTTGGATAATATTAATAACTCTCGATTACAGCTGACCTGATGGGATTTCATCATCCATAGAGCACAGGCCTGAGCCGTGTGCTCACAGTGACAGACATGTACACATGGCCGGCGTTTTATACCTTCTTTTATTAATGGCTGCTGAAATGCTGTAAAGAAGCAAAATGTTCCGAAAAAAGTTAAACTTCCACGGAGGAGAAGTCAGCCATCTTCTTTCTCTGTCTTTTCAAATGAAAATTTTACTGTGAATATTTACAGCTACCGTAGGTCAAAGGGCCTGACTCAGGGGTCCCGCACAGTAATTTCGGCACAAATAATGCTGACCAGAGAAGTGAAAATGGAAAAATATACTCAACACAGTGTTTAGGACAATTTCGTCGTAACTGATATTCTGAAACAGAGTGCCGATATCCACGCTGGCTCTCTATGCAACGATCATCCGACGCCATTTCAGGCTTGTCCGCCTCATTCTTTGCCCCAAAATAGGGGCATGCGTGGGGTTAGGTGTTAAGGGCTTGCAGCTTGCATCTGTCGTTGCTGGCTTGCGATGCGATGCACAGAGGGAATGTGATCGCAGCAGAGAAAGAGTGGAAGGGAGAGTGAAGTGTGTGTGTGAGTGTATGTGAAAAGACCAACAGCTGGTGGTTTGGATCTAGAGAAATGACTGGCATGTAGTAGTAACCCAGGACATGGACACTACTACTACTGGAGCTGCTGCTGTGCATGTGTGTGTATGTGCCTGTGTGAGTGTGTGTGCATAGGGGCAAGAAGCAAATGAACCTTCTGGAATTACTTTTCTTTCATGTATAAATAAGTCTAAAATAGGATCTTCATCGAAGTTACAATAATGAGTAACAACATTGTTTTGTTCTTGTCTGTACTGAATAAATCATTAAAATATTCAGTGTGGGTTGGAAAAAGTATGTGACCCAAGGTTAACAAAAGCTAATTGGAGTCACTAGTTTGTGAACCCAGCATACAGAGCGGACTGGAGGTGTAGGTTAGAGCTACTTTGACTTATAAAAAACCAATTGACTGAATCAAGAATGACTTATTTGCATAAAGCTGCAAAGGGTTACATCGGATTTGAAAGAGTTTAAATATTCATCAGTCCACAGTCAGGCAAACTGAAGACCACATAGATCTGTGTCTGTTCTCTGTAGAGGTGCTAAGCAGCTAAGATAACTCCAAAGAAACAAGGCAGAATGATAAGTAGAATGTAGAAAATTCAGTGAAAGTGAAAAAAAATATTGCTTTCTTTGGGAATGTACACATTAATATCATTGAGATTAGGGTTAAAAAAAAATCTCAATTTTTTCTAAGAATCTTGCAGGACAACATCAGGGTGTCTGTCCATTTGCTCAGGCTCAGCATAAGTTGAGTGATGCTGCAGAATAATGACCCCAGACAGTCAATCTACTACTGAATGACTTCAAACAAAAGAAAATCCACCTGTTGAAGTGGCCCAGACTAAGAGCAGACTATTACCTAACAGAAATGCAGTAGAGTGACCTGAGGAGAGTTGTGAGTTTCTCCTGAGTGTATATCTGACCTGAAGCCATAATCTAGGGAGAGAGATCTAAAAATTCCTCCTTAATGTTGTGCAGGTCTGATCAGCAACCACTGGAAGAGCTTGTTTAGTGTCGTTGGGTCGTCACTAAATTGCCACCAGCACTATGAAACTGTGAATTTTTAATGAGAGCTTTCAGTAAAGACCCAAAAAAAACATGATTGTTTCGGTGACAGTAAATTAAGCACACTGTGCCTGTCTATGCCTCTGACTTGCATATAAATTAGGTCGCAACGTTTCACGACCAAATCATGTTGAAAACCAGTTTCACATGTTTGTACATGTACCACCTCTGCCAGCTGCAGACTTTTACTTTTACTTTACTTTAAACCTTTATTTATAACTCAGGACCCATTGAGGGAGACCCTCATTTTCAATGGGGACACAAGACACAAGACTGTAAAACAAGACTTAAAATAAAAAAAAAAACACCAAATACTGAAGCATAAACAAAAATCAAGATATAATGAGAGGAGTCACAGTATTTCTTTACATAACTTTTCCAAGTACTTAAACTATGTGTGTGTGAGGTGAACAGTCATACGGACATATGCAGCAAAAGAGGTGAAGCTGATCAGGAGGGAGACCAAAATATCTTGCCTGATATGAAAAACAAGTGTGCACTGTGTGTGTGTGTGTCAGGACTCTCAATATATCTGTCGCAATTTCCATGCAAGATTTGAAACTTTCTACGAGGCCATGACCCAGAGGCACCTTTCCAGGCTATACTGACAAAAGGAATAGTTGCCTGAGGCAGACACATGGACGGGCAACACAAAGCACTACGATTGGTATATAAGTTGTCTGTGGTGACTACACAGTATCCTGTCTGTCTGCATTCCAGATGCAACGAAAGTCCAGAGAAGCCGGCAAACAGGTCAGAGACACCAGCTGGTACTAAACCGACCTCCAGTGAACTCTGACTTCTGAGTGTCAGTGTGACTCTCTGACCCCTCCCTTTAAGCGAAAAAAAAAAAAA
>OMNW01012695.1:3264-18945 GCA_900303245.1 Selene dorsalis | reverse complement strand
GCTGTCACCTACAAGCACGGAGTACTGACCCGCAAGAGCCACGCTGACATGGATGGCAAACGCAGTGAGTTCACATATACACACATTCACACAAATGGTTGACTTTAGTCCCCCACTGAAGTTCCTGTAAAATATGCGTGTGTTTGTGTATACGTATATGTGCATATGTAGGAAAGTGTTTCATCTGCACTTTTCCGCTCTCACAGCTCCGAGGGGTCGGCGAGGCTGGAAGAAGTTCTATGCTGTTCTGAAGGGGATGATCTTGTATCTCCAGAAGGTACCGCATCTCATCCTCTGCTCTGTTACCATAGAAACACACATCCACCACCGCAGTGACAGTGGTTGTGGATGCTGCTAGCTGCGCTGTTCTGTGTGTGTGTGAGTGTTTGCGCAGTTGGGTGCATGTGTGTGTTTAAAAAGGAGTGAGATACAGAGCAGGAACAGGGGAAGAGAGGCAGCTGCTGTAGTGTGTGTTTGTCTCCCCCTGCTGGCAGGAAGCCTGTACTGCCCACATGAAGATGATGAATTAACTTCTGCTCCTGTCACAAGCAGAGGAACATTGCTACTGTTTTCTCCTGCTATTATCATGGTTAAATGTGTTAAGGAGTGTTCATCTTAATTTAGGCTGCAGATACACAATCAAATAAATAACTAAACTGAAATCTAGTAACATATCCGGCTCCAGTAACCTCTGATTTCCTGATGTTTTTTGTCACTCACCTAGGATGAGTACAAGCCTGACACTGACATTTCAGAAGTTGACCTGAAGAACGCAGTGCGGATCCACCACGCTTTAGCCACTCGTGCCACTGACTACAGCAAGAGAGCCAATGTACTGAAGCTGAAGACCTCAGACTGGAGGGTCTATCTGCTGCAGGCCCCGTAAGTGGCCCCAACTTCATCACACTGCAAAATATTAAAAGTCTAAAGTGCAGGAGTTAAGACAAATACTACTGAAAGTCACTGTTTATCACAAGCTTCTGGTTTTCAGCATCACCCACAGTAATAAAACATTTTCATTCTTCAGTAGATCTTTTGATATTGTTCTTGACAGTGATTATTAAAAGGATTAAGAATAGGGTTATCATCATGCAAATTAATAGATCAATGGTTAATTTATTTTAAAAAAATAAAAATAAATGAAATAGGGGTTACATGTTGTCACAATAACTGAATAGTGTTAATTTTTATTTTGTGTAGATTCTCTCAACTCAGTTTTGAAGAAACAAGTCAATAGCCCATTATGTATATGATTATGTAAAACCCATGTCCTGTGTTCCTAGTCAAAATAATGATATAAGTATTTGATTCAAATCCAGATAATCGTCAGCTCCCCAAAGTTCCAGTGTCTCTCTCAATTTCTGCAGCAAAAGATGAATCCACTGTTATTTGAAGTGGCACACAGTGGGAGTCATCTTGTGTAAACAAGGCAACACTGTCCTCCTCTGGCTGTGATGTGAATAAAGTTTTGCCTTTTTTGATATAAACTCCACTGAAGTTCAAGAAAAAAATAACACAGATTCATGTGTGTTTACATCCACTACCACGACTTGAAATTGAGGAGTTGGTAGATGTGTAAGTCACATTTACCAATTAATTGAATTTTGTTGCATTTTGGTTTTTTGATTCACCAACTTTTACACCTCAGCCAAATGCAAAAGTGTTATGTTTACTCTCTTGTCTTTTATGTGCAAATGGAAACTGCTTTATGTCAAAATAAAGGCTGACATTTGCTGGAGGTGCTAATGTGATTTAATTTAAGATTCATTCTGTTCATTGGAACAATTATCTATTTTGCTGCCTTCATTCAGTTTACTGCTCCTTTTTCTTCAAGAGAAGTTTGTCTGAATTTGACAAAACTCATCAGTTGAGTGATTTTTCTTCTCTGATCTCACCTCTTCTCTCACTGGTCATCCTTTTTTCTCTCCCCGTCACAGGAGTGAGGAAGAGATGATGTCTTGGATCTTCCGGATAAACCTGGTGGCGGCGCTGTTCTCTGCTCCAGCCTTCCCTGCTGCCATCGGCTCCATGAAGAAATTTTGTCGACCTATCCTTCCATCATCATCCACTAGACTCAACCAGGTATACACACACAGATGATGACACATATCAGGAACATGAGCAGTTTTCACACTAATCTGGATTATATTTTACTTAAATGTGATTTATAACTGTCAATACTACAATCAATATCTATTCATCATCGATATTTTATTTGGTACATCACAGCAGCATGCACAATCCCACTACTTTAGGAGTCCTTTAGACAGAGCTGGACATTTTTACATATTCTCCTTGTGTCTGCTAACGTCTGATTGGTTGTTTTGGGGATCTTCTGGTTTTTGTCTGCGCTGTGGTTGGTTCAGGAGGAGCAGCTGCTGAGTCATGAGAGTAAACTGAAGCAGATGAGCCAGGAGCTGGAGGAGCACCGGAAAAACCCACCCTCAGTCGACCCTAAAAGTCGTGAGTGGGAGGAGTACCGCCTCAAAGAGCACTACCTAACGTACGAGGTACAAGCTTCCAACATTTGACCAATTTTATCTGTGTGTGTGTGTTTTTTAAAGCAGAAAGCAGTAAAGCGGTGTCTTCTGCTTTCTGCTCACATGTGTTCTATAATTATTATTCTTTACTCACAGCATAATAAATATCTCACCAACAGAATTAATATTTCTGTGAAACCCTTTTAGTGTAAATATGAATGTGAATGTTTAATAATTTGCAGCATCAAAGCAGGCTCTTGTTTTTAAGTAAAACTGTCGGTCTTCATATTCATACCTCATTAGTTGGACAAAATGTTGTGCAAAACCAAAACTGATTTCTAGAAGCTGCAAGGTAACAACATCCAGTTTTAGATCAGACCAGTAGTCGACTTCTTTTGACACACATTGTCTTTTTTTGTCTGTCTGTCTGTCTCTGTCTGTCTTAACTCACCCATTTCTCTGTCCATCTCTCTGAGCAGAAGACTCGGTATGAGACGTACATCAGCCTCCTGCAGGCCAAGATCCGTGCTGAGACGGACGACCTTGAGAAGATTGAGGCAAGTGTGATGGGCGGCCTGATCATGGAAGGTGGCCTGGCCGGCCGCGAATGCCACTTGCGCAAGACCCAGTCTTCTCCGTCCATCAGCCAGGCACATGGTGGTCTGAATGGGAGGGCAGCTGAGTGCACTGCCCCAGGACAGAGGAGCTGAGGGGAGGGAGGAGGACCAGAGACCTCAGCCCATGAAGCAACATCCCTCCCAGCCAAACTAGCTTAATCCCCCGTACTCCTACTACTGGGTTTTATGTTAGTGTTTTGTGTTTTGGCTCCTCCATTCCTCTTGTTGTACATACAGTAAGAGAGGAGGCAGCTACAGGAGAAATGTCCGTCACCATCCTTCCCAGAATTTATCAGCCCTGGTGATAAGTTTCTGTCCTTGAGCAATAGATGAAGAGGATGATGAGCCCACCCTTGATACCCAACAAGTGACCCTGCCAAACCTCAGTTCCTTTGAACGTTGAACTTTTATTATTGCACATTAAAATGATCATAACTGTGATCACAACATTATCAGTATTAATTTGAAAACTCAGAGCGATGCAGTTTTCTTTTGTTGAAACTTGTTTTTAGCTTGAGTTATTTATAATGTCTTAGTTTAAGGCCATGAACAGAACAAAGAAAGAGACACAGACTGCTTCACTTCTGTACTCTCTGTCTTGTCTTGTCAGGCAGTGAGGTGAGGTGGATGTGGTGGAGATGGTACTACTGTAGCATTTTGGCCTTTGTTTTCCATTCATGTTAACACACCGAGCCGCTCGCAGGCGTGTGTATGGACCTACAGTTTGGGTGGAGTGTGTGAAGATACAACATATCTGTCCTGGAGTTACAAGAAACTCAGAAAAGAACTCAGAAGGATCAACTCCCTGTCATGTATAGCATATTTATTTATTTATTTAATATTCCTGTATTCACCCCAGGAGGGGTTACACATAGTGGGCATGCTCTTTTCAGCAATTTCCTTCTGGATGCTCATTGTTACATAAATTCCCATGCATTAAGGAGCTGCCAAGTCAAACCGTGGTGTTAATTGTTCACTGAGCTTCTCCACCAGAGAAACTGGAGGTTGAGTGCCTTAGTCAAGGGCACCTCAACACTAGCTGTTGAGGGATTTTGAGTGTGTTACACACTCGCTTGTCAGAGAGATCACAAGTCTGCTTCTGTGAATTTTGAACTGCCGCTACCCCAAATACTGACATGTACTCAATTATTCTGTTTGTTTTTAACAACTGGAAAAAAGGATAATAGGATGTGACTGAATGAAAGCACTGTGCCATTTATCCCACAAACAACTCTTCTTGTGTCATGACAGAGTGCACTGAGCTGGTGGAGCCGCCACGTAACTGTGTATGGTTGGGTGTGAGATTTCTGAAGATCGAAATAAAGGGCAGAACAGGAACGTGTGAGTGGGAGGTATACAGTATGAGTGGGTCAGGTGGTGTGTGTGTGTGTTTGCACATGAATTTGTGTATGTATGTGTGTGTGTGTGTGTGTGCGGGCATTGGCATGCTTTTTAAAGTGGTTCTAGTTGAGATGTTGAAGCTGTAGGCAACAGGGAGAGGTAAATATAGCAGGGTCACGTCTTTGTATGAAGAATTTATCGAGCGGTTTGGTTTGGTGAGAAATAATCGAAAGGCCTTCTGCTGCATAAGACTGCTGTCACAATCAGGCCTGGATCTCTCAGAAGCATCTTCAACACAGAGGTTCCCATCATCCTTGTGAAAAAAAACCCTGTATACTCATCTCTCAAAACAGAAAACCAAACTGATCTCTGCTCTCATTTATAACACGTTACATGGGCCTATTATTATAGCTTGTTTGACCTTGTATTGGGCATTTATCAGTACTGATGTATTAATTCCACTGCAGTCATTCCTATCAGATGGAGATGTTTTTGAGAAAACAGGCAGTGGCCTATCTGAGGCAGAAACTGGCTGATTGCGGAGTGTAGCAGCAGGACTGCTCATGCTTAGTGTGCTAAAGTCAAGAAACCTGTCAGCATACTGGAGAGGAGAGGGGAACCGCAGCAAAACAACTCAACCAGCAGAGTAGCCATCAAAACACCCTCCACATGGGGGAGGAGGAGGAGGAGGAGGAGAGACTTGTTTTCTAAGAAGAGGAGACTGGTTTGGTTTTCTAAGTAAGGCCGTCTTTACCAGCCAAGAACAGGCACAACGGACATCCAGCACACATTTTTCCAAACAGAGTAACACAACATATACCGGTGGACTTGAATAATGTTTTGGGCATGTGGTGGGGGAATGGTGGTACTGCTACTTGTGAGCATCTTAATTGATCCTAACCCACCAAAACACACTCGCAAATACTCAAACACACACACAACTTTAATGTTTCTACATACCTTGCTTGTGACACAACTGTAGATCAGTGAGCTTAGTGCCCCTGCGCTCAGCCATGTGGCACAGAAGCATGTTGACATAACCAGAGCTGAGGGTCGACAGTAAGAATAATCATATCTTTGGCTCTGGACACAGCGCTTCTGCTGCTTCTTATATCATTTTAATAGCGACTGATGGGATCTGAGATCCTCTTGAGACTTGGCTGGAAACCTGGAGTCACAGCTGGAACCCCTGAACTGGATCCTTGTACAGACCAAAATGCTGAAACAGAGCTGAGTTTTGAGAGAGGAAGTACCATTTTATAAAGCTGTATTGATAGGATAAAACTGCTTTCTTACAGGGAGACTTCCCCTTATAGTCACTTTGGCTGTTGTGCTAACAATTGTTTCCCAATGTTCTAGGATAGGCCTGTGCTGTAATATAGGATAGAGGAAAATTTGTTGATTGTTATGTTTTATTTAAAAAAAAAAAAAAAAAAGACAACTTCGGCACTTTGATGTCAGCAATGAATCTTTTTGTTTGTTTTGTTTGTATATCTGAACTGTTTTTGACAGGATGCTCATACTATGTAAAGGACATATTTACTGAATATTTAGTCTGTGCTTCATAAAGTAAGCTTTTATACAGATAACTGTGGTTGTGATTTATTTAGATCATCAGCTCTCCTGGAATAACTATGTTAATCTGGGTGTTGATGACATCTCTGAATGTGCAGGCATCACTTAGTGAAATATTCTGAACAATTTTTGTTCATGACCTATTCAGCATTTCCACCCTGGGTTAGCGCCCTCTTTAGAAGATGCTCATTATGTTTTTTAGCCTAAAAACAAGAGCTAAATTTTCAAATCAAATCCAGAATCAAGCAGCTGTTAACTATAGTCAAGCAAAAAAAAAATGCATGGAGTGCTGCTTGGATGGAATTCAAAAGCCTTTATTGATACATGGCTTAGTCTACTAAAAAAATTGCCTATGCGTTTCAGCTAAAAAGGCCTTTGTCAGGTCAAGGGCAAAATGTTCATCAATCAGTTCACGTCATTGTTAAATAGGAAATCACACACAGCTGCTCAGTGTGGGCAGGTAGGCAGTCACATGATCAGCTTGAGTATATATTGAGCTTGGTAGAAAACTGAGGAATCACTTTTTTCATCTCTCTAAGGAACTGTCCAAGAGACCACAGAAATACCAGTTACACAGTAGAGCATTTACAAAAAGGGAGAAAAATCCAGTTCTCCATTCAAACCTGGATAGCATGTAGCTTTCAATGTATATATCCAGAATGACTTTCTTTGCAGGAGTCTTTTGTCTCCACCCCTGATGGAGTTTACAATATGTTCTATACCTGATATGATTTATTGCATGCTTACGTTCAGCCAATCTTGTTTCAATTTACGCTTTGTTCTCCCAATATAGAAATGACCACATGGGCATTCAAGTCTGTAAACAACGTATGAGGTATTCAAATTTTTTTTTTTCAAAAAACCTGGCTTTTTCAAAAAACCTGGCTCTCCACTAGAAAAAGTAACCACAAGTGTGGACATTGTAATCACTGCAGCAATATGATAAATGCCAACTACTGACATTACATCTGGTCCTAAGTTTGACATGACTTCATTTCTCAGTTGCAATACCTCCTACGTTGAAATGCGTAGGCATGCTTTTAGCAGACTAAGGCTTTTTAATTATTTACCCTCATGAGTGTCTCAGATCTTTTTTTTCTAAAAAGTTCTACTTAAAAGTCTGTCAATCAATGAGATCACTCCAACTATGTCAGAGATGTGATATTAAGTCTTAATGAACCCAAACACAGTGTTGACACATCCTGTGTTTGCTGGCAATATAGTAACATGTTATGGTCATCAGTTTCACATGACTCTGTATTCAGTTTGTTTTGAATACGGCTGTAGGTCACTGATGGTGTACACCTTTAACACATTCAGTCAGTCCAGGACTGCAGTATTGCTATTATTGCTACAATGCTGCTGCTGTTGTCCACAGAGGCTCCAAATAGTAAAAAAGAAGAATGGGACTTGGAACAGGAACACACACAAAAAAATGCAAATCATGATACTTCCTCTGTTTCTGAGTTACCACTGAGTTGTACATCTTTTTTTTTTCTTTTAATGTTAACTTTTAGGCTCATCCTTCTTCCTCTGTCTTATTTCTGTGTTTATTCATTATTATGACCCTTGGTAAAAATGTTTAATGTCACAGCAATATGAACTGTCTCTCTCCTAATGAGTCCCATGTGTGTCTGTGGCCATCAGATGTCCATTGTGATGATTGTTATGTTCCTGGTGGCCTGGTCTCCTTACTCCCTGGTGTGTCTCTGGGCCTCATTTGGTGATCCCAGGACCATACCTGCTCCAATGGCTATCATTGCTCCTCTTTTTGCAAAGTCCTCCACTTTTTACAACCCCTGCATTTATGTCATAGCCAACAAGAAGTAAGTGTTTTTTTTTTTTTTTTTTTTTACATTTACATCATAGACAGATGTGTTTGTCTTATTATGATTATGATTGTTGATCATTTCAAGGACATAAATGACCTTTTCTTCCAGGTTCAGAAGAGCCATAGTAGGGATGATCCGATGTCAAACCAGGCAGAGAATCACCATCAATACCCAGGTTCCCATGACAACCTCCCAGCAACCTCTGACCCAGTGAAATGAAATGAAGGCATTGCATTGTATGAAAACAATAGACCTTGAAATTAAAACCACATATAGATGCTTGGTCTGATGAAGTAATATGAATCTGTTATAGTCTGTTTAATAATCTGGCTGTGCATGGTACTGGTACTGTTAAAATCCTACTTGCTTTGACATTATAGTCAGTTTTTTCCAGTTACCCCCACCCCCCACCTCTCCCAGCCCCCCTTCTATGCTAGTGTAGAATGTGTAATGTAAGATCCTATTCATTAAAAACTCATTAGTTTTTAATCAGTTGACCAGAGTATCATACATACATACTTTTGTCTTTGTGTAATATATATATATATATTAAAGTTAAAGTTTTGGAGAGAGACAGTTCATATTGCTACATATTAAAGTTCAAGTTTTACAAAAAGTGTTGAAGAAATGTTAAAAGCTCAAGGAAGAGAGGTGACAGTAAAATATGCTTTAATCATAAATGATTGTTAGTAAAAGTAGACATGAGAGATCTTCAATGATCAAAAACACAGGGGAGAATGAAGTGAATATTACTAATAGGTCATTTGCATGAAACAGTCTGTGGCTTTACTGCATTATTGGTGGCAGTAGTAAATGGCTACATGACAGGTTCTTCAGAGTAGACTGAAATGGGGCATGACCCTATGTATCATACTAAGCGGATGTTTGTTTTTACTATTGCCCCCTGCTTTAAAGTGAATCTAATCTCAGCCTGAACTCCCCTTGTATGTACTGCACAGACCAAGACAAGACCTCCGGTGCAGTCAAGAGAACTGTGATGATCAGTTACAGTGTGCCAGTTTCCAGTCATTGTTGCTTGTCTTAGGCCACATTGGCATTCAGCCATCCTGCAATCTCATCCCTGTTCCTCCTGATCCATGCGATGTTGTTCCGCACAGTCTCCAGTGCCTGCTGTCGAGGCATCTCCCCAGCTCCTGCATCTGGAGTCAGACCAAAGAAATTCTCCATCTACAAGCCAGGCAGAGAGACACATGTCACCAGAGACCTTCACCCAAATAAACTCTGCTGACTCAGTGTCAGGCATGTGTAGTGAGTGTATAGAGCCATCCTGCCATAAAAAAACATGCACACGTTGTGTTGAAGTTTGTTCCCCTGAGGAGAGAAGTGAACAAAACAAGCAATGAAATTGAACGCAACATGACAGGGAGATATGCACTGGTCCATCCAGAATCTATTCAGTTCATTTTGAGTGAATTCAATGAGTCACTTAATGGTTCAGATAAAAATCAATATTGAACAATTATATCCACAGACCAAACTGTGAACTCTTCTTATACAAGTGGAGGAGTTTACAAAAGTGGCCCAGATATTTATTTTCCTTCTAAAACACACATTTGTATTTTTCCTGACTACAGGTGAAAAACAGTTCAATAATGAAAAAAATTAAATGCAAACACTGGATTTGCATTTGCCACTTTTAGGGGATTGTTTTGATTAAGGCCAAGTGGCTATCCTTTTACCACCTTAATCAAAGTGATTCTGCACATTCAGGTATGTGATACAGCCTAATCATTCATCCAGTATCATTTATGTCCCATAGCCCTGCTAACCCATGGCTTGGCTCTCCCGGGCTGGTGCACCCCTCGATTCAGGCACAGCTATCTAATTATATCTAGTAACTATTATGAGCCAATTGATTGGGGGCTGTTAGCATTTGGGACACTTATGAAGCTATACTATCAGCTCAACCATAGACCTCTGCAAGCATAACTAAATGGTTGGTTGTGGTGGTTTTTCTAAGGGTCAACAGGTAGATCACAGATAAACTTGGCTGTCACGGTGACTGTGTGGCGGCCGCTGGACTACCAACTATAGTTCTGGGAAACACAGATGGCCAGTCTGCTCCTGATTCGGGCCAAAATATGCCAACGGCCCACTGGACATTGCCTGGTATGCCCTATGGCCAATCCAGCCCTGCACACAAACACACAACAAAGCAAACCACATGCAAACATAGCAAAGGGACAAAGCTGACCTTCCACAGTTGAAACTCTGTATTGTAGGTGGTGGTGATTCGACTAAGCAAACGACCAAGGTTCCTGTCGTTGATGGTGTATCTGTTAACAGAGAACATTTGTGACAACCATTGGATAAGCACAGATAAACAGAAACATGTCTGACTACAGATAAACATGTAAAATATAAACTGATTTTGACGTCAAACACAGTTGTGGGTTCAGCAGCTGTTAGATGACCCGGGTTTTGGTTCTTACCACACCCTCCGTTTTGTGTCAGTTAAGTCTTTTTGCAACCTTCTTCATTTAGACTTTTATCATTTCATCTCCTGAAAAGCTTTAATCCGCCTCCTCCTCGTCCTCATCATCATCATAGATACAATGTCACATGTCACTGTAGTTTGCCACCAAACACACCCTGGATGTCACAAATCACTCCAAGTCTTACCAGTCTCCACCCAGTACTTTTCCACTCTGTCCTGCCGGTCACTACCATAAAAGACCAGTGCATCACAAAGCATCAGTGGTCTTGAGAAAAGTCTCAGCCTGTCTCTGTCAGCTGTGATTGGGACCTGGTGGACTGACCTGTTGACCAGATAGTCCCAGTTCAGAGTGGTCCAGTCCCATGCCATACTCTGTCCTAGAGGGTTGTAGGACACGTAGCGCACTACGGTGAACAGGTCCTGACTCCTCACCACTTTCTCATCCTTGGTTGCCTCAAGGAGCCTGTGGGTCAGAACAATTTTTTTCTCTTTTAATCAAGGCATGCTTTTTTGTTTTCTTAGGTCACAGCAAAAATATTTGTTAAGATAGGTTCAGTGCAAGTTGAGTAAGTATATGAATCCTCCTTTACATGTGTCATTATCTCACTTCATTTTATATTAAGACCAAGAAGAAGTGATTAGGAATGGTGATTTCTTTTTACTTCTAACTGCAGCCTGATCCCAGTCTGGACCTGCCTTTGTAACTAGTAGTCAATCACCTGCTCAATCACACCTGTTCCTTGGTCTATGTACATGGATACCTGCCTGTCATCTTGTCTATCATCATGACTGTAGAAATTAAAGCTGCTGTGTCTGCTCATTGGCTCCTTTACCCTGACAACTTATTTATTGAACTGGCCTTTTGTGGGCACATTCAGTCTGTACATGAGGTCAGAGGTCAGCTAACAAAGCTGGAGGTTTTTCTCAACAAGTTATTTCCTTCTGATTTAATCAGCTTTGAAGATTTCAGGGGGATTTAGTACAACTTTAAAAAAAAATCTCTGACACTGACAGCAGGTAAAAAATGATGTCCATGTGTTGGTTCATCTCTGGTCCCAGGTCCCTTACATCAGATGAACATCAAGATGAGATGGTGTACATACTTGTTGAGAAGTTTGATATCCTCCACAGAAGCCAGGCCATATAGCAGCTTGTCCTTCTCCTGAGCCAGAGACGAGTCTTTGTATCTCTGGAACATGGTATTCCACTTCTGCTCAGTGCCTGAGTTCTTCATACCATACCGATAGACCAGTAGCCTGAGATTCACTGCCACACTGCTGCATGTCAAAGGGTTAGAAGACTTTCATGTCGGGTCACCAGAGAAGAAAATCCTCACAGTGGTGAGGAGAGGTGAAAAGTGTGGTTGTGTTTTTAAAGCATCATTGATAAATACCAGGTCACAGCAGTGCTTCATAAAAATGTATCTTGATAAAATAGAATACAGTCTTGTCTGTTTATGAGTCATTAAACAGTGGAGTAAAGTTACCCAAGACTTCCATCAATCCATTGGTCAAAGATTCGAGAAGCCTCTTTCAGAGCATCTTCATCTCCCATCTGACAGGCCAGACTGAGCACAGTCTCCCTCAGTAACCTGCCAGACACATCCAACCACCATCTTATCTCAGCTGATACAGTTGCGCATGGAATAGCATGATATTCAACAGCAATTCACCAACTGTGAAGAGTCTAGGGGAAGCCCTGAGGTCTTTGAATAACTGTGTGATGGTTTCTGGCATACCTTTCCCTCTGCGTTCCAACATCATTCCATCCAAGTCGTGTTGAGATCTCTTTAACATAATCACGGAAGAGTTTCTACAGGAAATAAACAAGAACACGGTTCTCAATCATTACAGGGATAACTACACTGACCAACTTCAGCAACAAATGATGTTTCTACTGGACCATCACAGAATAATACATACAATGTGTTTACAGGTTTGAATATATACACTTGAAAAAAAATTAGATTACTACTAGTTTCTGGTTTGTGCCCTCTTTTTCAAAATACAGGATCCATCAATAAGCCTGTCACAGCCTGTGCATGTTGCACTATATTGGACTACACACACACACACGCACACAATGTAGTACTTAATTTACTTCTTTTATTCAGAGGGTCATGTCTAATTTGTTAGGTGCCCACCTGTGTAATTACCCTCTCCCTGCCCTGATGTGCTTCACCTGTGTTAAATTGTCTCCCCCTTCTCCATCCCTCTGCACCAACCACCTCCTGCATCACCTCCTTTCTCCTGCTGTTGAACCAGCCTGCCCTCCCTCCTCATGACCCAGTCTGCCATCCAGTAGTCCCATTACGCTGGCCTTCTCTCCCTGCCTGTGTCCATCATTTTTGTTAACAAACTGATTCCATTTCCATGTTTTCCCATACTCTGTGTTGTCAACTGTTTTCTTGTCTGTATACAACATCTACTGCACGTCTGCCCGTCCTGGGTGAAGGATCCCTCCTCTGTTGCTCACCCTGAGGTTTCTCCAATTTTTTCCCTGTTAAAGGGTTTTCTTGGGAGTTTTTCCTCAGTGGATGTGAGGGTCTAAGGGCAGAGGATGTTGTAATGATGCTGTGTAAAGCCCTTTGAGACGAGCTGCTTGTAAAAATGGGCTATACAAATAAAATTGCCTTGCCTTGCCTCTGTATATATATTAAATCTTATTTTTCTACAGAATGTAATTTATATCTATAATATTTGTTTTAGGTGAGAAACTACTTTTCACATACAGACAGAAGAATTGGCAATAAAAATCTTTTAATCTGGAATATCCTCTGCTCTATTATGCTCTATTATTATTATTATTATTCTATCACTCTTATAATATTCTCCATTTTTGTCTTTTTGACAAGAATTTCAGTTGTCGTTCCCTTAATGAGCTCGTTCTCTCATGCTCCCCTTTGCTTTGTTTTTTTGACTACTCTTCTGCCTGTTGCTTTGGTGCTTCTGCCAGTGATTCCCTCATGTTTGACCAGTGTTTTGAATTGTTGGATTGTGCTTTTGACTGCCAGTTTGGAACTATTGCCTGTGTTATTGTCCAACTGCTTCCAGTAAACTGTGTGAACCTCTCCGGGAAAAGTCATGCATCTTTGGGTTCAAATTTTTTGTCTGATACAAAGTTAAAAATATACTATGTTGTGCTGTGAATTTTAGAACCCAAGAACATTCACAGTTTAAAATAAATCTTACATAGAATGATGATGCGATCATTCGTATCATTGGATTGCAAATAAAATGTAAAGGTGATGTGATCAGCATTCTGCTCACCTGAAACTTCAGGTATATTGTAGGATTGCCTGACAGCATGTCCCGGACATAGGCAATAGAGGAGGCCAGGCGGTCCCAGGCAATGTAGTCAGTCTCATTCTTCAAGTACATGGTGAGATTAAAGGCATTACCATAATCGATGATGTCCGCCCTGACAAGGAAGACAAGGCACAGGCGCAAGTCTTTGTATGTGACTACAGACGTAGAAGTTCAGCGTTTGAGTTGAGGGAAATCATACCTTGCAAGTGCAAAGACATCATCTATGTAGCTCATACGGTCAGCGGCATCAAACTCCTGTTTGAAACAAGAGTCAAAGAGGAGATGAACAAGATCATGACAGTGACTCTGACATCTGTGATAAGTCATGTGATGAGACCCAGGTCGTATACATATATTTCAAAAATACGGTAACAGCGACGTTCTTGAAGACTGTAGTCCAAGAAGTAAAGCCTACGGCCTTTCTGTACTCCATGTTTTCACTTCCCATGCTATGAAGTTAGCGACTAAAGCAGACCATAATGTAATCTGCAGGGTCACTGCTTTTTATGAATACATTTTAATGTCTCTAAGTTACAATGGTATGAGGAAAAAGTGTAATATTGCAGTGTGATCCATCCATCCATTGTCTATACCATTGACTCCTGAACGGGGGTCCCAGCCTCCACAGGGTCAGAGTCAGCATTTAATTACTATAGAAAAGAGTAACAATAAAGGGTAGGCTCCTGTGAAATGTGAACATTTCTCCTACAGTATGCACGGAGGTAAATTAGCAGAGTAAACAGACAGTTAGGGAATCCCCGCTGACATAGAGCAAGGGCAGGGTAGTCCCTGGATAGATTGTCTGTCTATTGCAGGCCCACATAGAGACAAACTCACACACACACAAACACACACTGTTTTGTGCTTACAAAATTATATCATAAAATAAGGTCAGTAAGAATTCTGTATGTTATGTTTAGTTTGGATGATCTATCTCCTACAATCACATATGTATTTTTTTAATTACAAAATGACTTTCATCTGAAAAAGCTCTAAAAAGCTCTGTATGTGTAACACTGTAAAAACAACCTGACAGCAGACAGTGCTCATATCTCAGCTTTACCGTGTGGTTATTCTGAAGCTGCGCACTGATGGCATTCCACATGATGTCATCGTGGTTGACTCTGTAGAATCCGATGTGATCATCGTTGACCTTCAGCAGACCATCCGCAGTGGGAGAGTAGTCACTGATGATGTGCTCTACAAATCAACAGTATATGGAAAAGGGCATTTGAACTGGTTCATGGATCTTTCCTTGTCATCTGATTGTGTCATTCTGAAAAGATAGATCAGATCTGATTATTGATCATGCTACCTTTGCTACTCTTGTTAAACATAGTCAGCAAATTCAGGTCACTTTTCACAGAGTGCCATTTCACTGGGATCGTCCACTTGTACCTGTAATATAAACAAAGACAAAGATAACCTTCCCATTCACATTACAATCTTTTTAGAACAGGGCTAAAAACATATCCATTTGACTGATCAACGTTGCAGTCATCAGATGTCATTGGCTTGAGAGTACGATTTGGTACTTAAGCTGCTAAATATGACACTGTGTTCACCAGCTGGTCTTGAAAGCTGTATTTATATATATTTGTCAGGCCCCTTTTGTATGTGCTCTAAATGTGTCTGATCTTGGTAAGTCCTCCCAACAGTATAGATTCTCCTGGACAAATATGACTCCAATACAAGTCAGTCGAAATGTTACTTTTACGAGTTAAACTACTGGAGTAGTAGTAGGCTACTTGATTTTAAGTGTTCAAAGATACATTTTAATCTCACCACATGGTTGTATGGTTCCACTGTCATGACAGAATCTAATGGCTATTAAAGAACTTTCTGAAGCATTGTAGAACCAATAGAATAAAAAGCTTGTAACATCTGCTATAGAGCATGTTTCTTTTATAGTCATGAAGATTAGCAAACATTTGCGACTAAATAAATCTATCCGTATTTTGAAATCTGCAAACATAAACTTGAACATGAAAATAAGGCCATGGTTTTCTGATGCCTTATTTTCATCTAACATAGCTAACATAGCATCATCACTTGATTGGTGGAATTAAA